>CANUEP010089485.1:0-42535 GCA_947857235.1 Jatropha podagrica
CATAGAAAATAATGAAAAAGCAATAAATTAAGCAATTCCCCAACAAAATCACAAAGAACTCAAAATTCATTCAAAACCTAAAAATTTGAAACTTGAAGAAAATGAAGGGGAAGTGTAGTATTATCGTACTAACCTTATTAATAAGCTTGGAAAGCCTCAATCCTTGGCTTTCTCCTTCCCTTTGGAGGAGGGTTCTCCAACCTCTTCAAAGTAGGAAAAACTAACATTAAAATCAAGAATTGACAAAAGAAATAAGTGGAGCATGATTTAATTTATAAATTACATGTCCTAACCATGAATTCTACATATTAATTCACAAAACTCAAAAATCACAACTTACTTAATTTGATGGAAACTCCAAATTCCTTAGCTTAGGACTCCTTACTCCTTTTACTTAATTCTTAAGGTTTAATCACTACACTTTGGTTTAGTTCATCAATTTTAAGGTAGTTTAGAGGTAGAGAAATTGAAGAAAGTGGTGGAGAAGAAGAAGAAGATGGCGTTGGAAGAGAAGAGGAAGAAGAGAGAATAGTGTTTTGGATAAGTTGTAGATTTTAAGTAGCAAAGTCAAACTTGGCTGCTTCATTTTATGTCAAATGGATGGCTAGGATTAATTCTCTAGTATTCTCATCCAATGGCTCTAAATATTCACCGAAAAATTCTCCAAATATTATTAAACTCCACCAATTAATTATTTTAACTCCATAAAAATTATTCTTCAATTTTCCTTAATATACTACACTAGAAAACACTATTCATTAAATACTTAAATTCTTCAAAAAAATTCATGAAATATTTTCTAGCCACCTAAATCATATGAACATACTCCAAATATATTAAATAAAATATAAAGCATCAATAGTAATTTTTCCGAACCAAAATAATACAAAGTCCTGGACTAGTGTTACTATTCATAGACGAGTAATCTACTATTCTCCAATAATTTATTACTTACTTTGCCATGAAAATTTATATCTTAACTTTAATTGATTAAGACCAATCACTTGAAATCTAATTAACTCCACAAATATTAATTATGCTCAATATCATCATCGGGTCCAAATAAAATATTATTTCTCTCTCTTGTGATACCATTCATGACCCGTTCAAATAATACCATTTTAAGATCCGAAATTTTGGGGCGTTACAGTTTCTGCATTCTCAACCAATATTTACTTCTTAGTGGTGTTGATGGTTATAGGAGCCTCAAAGTGTTGGCTATTGTTGAGCAGATATCAAGACGTTGTACGCCATTTCCCCTGGTGTTTACAAAGACACTTTTATGGCTAGGCGGACATGCTCGTGATCCGACTTCAATGCTTGGTTCATTGGGGAGCCCACTTTTACTGCAGGTTTATGATTTTTATCCATATTTATTCTCGTGCCCTTATTTTTGCTTAAACTACCATTGAGGGTTTTCAACTTAACGAGCTTTTTTTCTCTAATTTTCACTTAAGCTGCCCTTGCGGGTTTTCGACTTAATGAGCTTTTCTTTTCCTTGTTGTGCTCTAATTTTTACTGAAGCTACCCTTTCGGGTTTTGGGCCTAACGAGCTTTTCTTTTCTTTTTTATTTTTCTATATATTTTGGCAGTTGTGGGCTTTTGAAAAATTGCAAGTGATGAGCATGCCATCGGATCATTTAATATGTAACTATGGACCACGAGTTCATGTCTATCGCCAATGCCGCTTGACTAGAGTGACTTTGGAAGATTGGACTATCATTTTCCAGGACCTCACCACTGAAGGAATCAGGTAGACATGCCCTTGGTGGCACATTGGGCAAATCACCGTCTCTTCTTACCTCCCTTGTTTGCCCTTGTGTGGTTTGACCATGGCTATGGATTGCTATTCTAGCCAAGTTGCATGACAATATGGTCATCATCAAGCTGTTCCGTCTTATACTTGGTTTGAGAAGGGCTTCATTAACCGATGGTTCTTGTCATTCTTTTCTTCTAATTGGCCTGACTGAATAACTGTATCTATTCCTGAAGTGCTTGATATTTCTTCTCCCAATCTATATCGCCTATGGCTATGAACTTATTTTCGGTGTGGTGAAGATTCGAAATCAGTAGACTTGTTCATAGCAAGGTTCTTGTTAGGACTAGACGTGTGAATGCACTATTTTGTGATTTTAATGAAATTTAATGGAAAATGTTTTTGTTTGATGGTTTGTGAATAAAATTATCCTTTTGCTTGAAGGGTGTAATATTCCTCTTGTTATTCCATTAAAGTAAATTCACAAAATTGCATATTGACATACATCTTAAACATGACAGGCTACAAAAGTAATATTGGCACGAAAGGTGAATTTTATTAATAGGTTTAACCATGACATTTTGAATTATACATAGAATTTCTTTAATCTATCCATGTTAATTGGTTCAGTAAACTCATTGCCTTCCATGTCTGATAGCTTCACAACACCTTTTGAAAACATTCTCTTTATCAAGAATGGACCTTCCCAATTGGGTCTGAAATTCCCTCTCGGATCTTGGGTGTTTGGTCTCAACTGTTTGAAAACCAGATCCCTTACTTTCAATGGTCTAGGTTTAACCCTCTTATTGAAATGTCTTACAAGTCTCTTTTTATAGAGCTTATCAATAAATTGGGCCTCAAGCCGTTTACCGTCTAACAGTGCTACCTCTTGAAAGCGATCGTTGGCCCATTGGCACTCTAGAACTTTGGACTCTAACACCATCCGCAAGGATTTCACTTCAATCTCGGTTGGCAGTACAACTTCCATTCCATATACTAAGGAAAATGGGGTTGCCCCATTTGTAGACTTTGTTGTAGTTCGATGTCCCCATAAAGCATATGGCAGCTTGTTGGTCCAATCACAATGTGTGTCTTTATTACCTTCCTCAGTATCTTTTTAATGCTCCTATTTGCTGCCTCCACTGCTCCATTAGCCTGTGGCCTATAAGGAGATGACTTATGGTGTTCAATCCCGTATTCTTTTAACAAAGTCTTCACTTCATGGTGCGGAACTTCGTATCTACATATTAAGTTTTTTTAAATGAATTTAGCTATCTGTTTTGCCTCAATATGCTTGAATGATTCAGCTTAGACCCATCTTGAAAAATAATCCACTGCCTCAACTATGAACTCATGTCTGTTAGAAGCACGTGGAAAAATTTTTCCAATGAGGTCTATCCCCCATGTTGCAAATCACCATGGAGAAAAAGAAGGGTACAGGTTTGATGGAGGAATGTGGCTGAGGTCTCCATGAATTTGACATTCGAAGCATTTTTTAATGAAAGAAACACAATCTTTCTCCATTGTAGTCCAGTAGAATCCTTGTCTGAGGATTTTCTTTGCAAGTGCTCTTCCATTCATATGAGTACCACAAATGCCAATGTGGATTTGCTCGATGATTCCTTCAGCTTCTTTTTCTAACATGCATCTCAACAAAACTCCATCTGACATCCTCTCATATAGTTGATTATCCAACAGCATGAATTGTAGTGCTAGACACTGGATGGCTTTTCTATCATCTCGAGTAGTTGACTCTAGATAAATCCCCTTTGTCATCCACTATAAGACATCATGGAACCAAGGTTGTCTGTCTGACTTGATCTCCATGATTCTTTCACCTTCATAGCAAGGGATGTTGCCAGAAGACATCATGAATGACCTTTTGGGCATTACTGACACTTGCTCCCATGCTGAAGCTAGATTAGCTAGTGCATCTAGTACTCAATTATTTACTCTATTTGTGTGGGTAAATATCACCCTCTCAAAATTTTGAATGACTAGATGCAGATAATCGATATATGGTTTTAGTCTACCTTCCTTGACTTCCCAATTGCCACTTGCATGTTTGATGACCAATTTAGAATCACCGATAACTTCCACTTCTTTAGCCTAGACTACGATCAATGCTTCTGATCTGAACAAACAAGCTTCATACTCTGCCATGTTATTTGTGACTGCAAAGTGTATCCTCTTCATTATAAGAATAATTTCTCCTTGTGGGGATTTTAAAAGGACACTGACTCCAGCTCCTTTACTATTGGCTGAACCATCAAAATAGAGTTTCCAACTATTTTTCTCTATTACATTAAGATGCTCATAAGGAAAATTGATCTCCCACTCTTCATTGCCTTTCGCTCGATGTGCTGCTAAAAAATTTGCAATTGCTCTTCCTTTAACAGTTTTCTTAGTAGCATATTCGATGTCAAATTTTGAAAGTAAGATTAACCATCTGATAAGTTTTCCTACCAAAGTCGGAGTTCCATAAAGGTACCTAACCGGATCCATCCTTAACACTGCTATCACTTTATAGGACTGAAAATAATGTTGAAGTTTCCTAGTAGCCCAGACCATTGCTAAGTAGGTTCTTTCTATCAAATCATATTTCTACTCATTCGAAAGGAGCTTCTTACTTAAAGAATACACTGCCTTCTCAACACCAGCTTCATCAGCTTGTGCTAACATGGGTCCCATCCCGGTATCTTCCACTGTCAAGTATAAAATTTAAGGTTTCCTGGCTTCAATGGGCATAAAACTGGAGGATTTGATACATATTCTTTGATTTTATCAAAAGCTATCTGACACTACTCGTTCCATTTGACTTATTGATCTTTTCTTAGAAGCTTGAAGATTGGGTCACAAACAATAGATTGCTTCGATATAAACCTGCTGATGTACTGTATTTTTCCTAGAAAACTTCTCACTTGCTTTTTTATGTTTGGCGGCTCAATTCCTTGGATTGCCTTACTCTTGTCTAGCTCAATTTCGATTCCATTTGGATCCATGATAAATCCAAGCACTTTCCCTGAAGTTACTCCAAATTTGCATTTCTTTGGATTTAACCTATCTTATACTTGATGACTCTATCAAGGAACTTATTCAGAGCCTCTGGATGCTCTTCCAGCATCTCTGTCATGATGATCATATCATCGATGTACACTTCCAACTCTTTATGAGTCATGTCATGAAATAAAGTGGTTGCCATTCTCTAGAAGGTTGCCCTAGCATTCTTAAGACCAAAAGGCATTACCCGGTAGCAGAAAGTGCCAAACTCCGTGATGAGTCATCTTAGCTTTGTCCTGCAATGGCATGAGAATCTAATTGTATCTAGAGAAACCATCCATGATTGGGTAACATCCCATCGTTGTCGCATTTTTTATCAAGACATCAATATGTGGGAGAGGGAAGTCATCTTTTGATGATGCTTTATTCAAATCCCAGTAATCTACACACATCCTAACTCTTCCCTCTTCCTTTAGAGCTGGAACTATATTTGCAAACCAGTCAAGATAATGAACTACTTTCAAAAACCCTGCATCAATTTGCTTGGTCACTTCTTCTTTGATCTTCTCAGCCCATTTTGGTCGCAATCTCCTTCTCTTCTGCTTCACTGGCCAAGACCCAAGGTTCAAAGGAATCGTATGTTCTACTATCGACCTATCGATTCTAGGCATGTCTTCATACCTCCATGCAAAAGCTTTTACGTTATCCTTGAGTAGATTTTGAAATTCTATGACCAATTTTGATGTCAGGTCTAGTCCAATTAACAAATTTGTAGGATTTTCTTTTGTGTTTATATTAAATTCAAGCATATATGGTGAATTGATGTTAATGTACGAATATGCTTATGAACTTTATGAATGAAACCATCAGCGAAAACATCAAACAAGGAAGCAAAATTGAAGTTTATTTATTAAAAACCATAGATAGTTCATCACAATCAAAATCATTGTTAACTGGAACAGAAACACTGGTAAAGGCTTCATTTTCTTCAAAGCTTTCTTAAATACAAGCCCGGATTGCTTTGAGGACCTGATCTATGCAGTCTTCTTCATTCTCCATAGCTGGTTTTCCTTTCTCTTTCTCTTTCTAGATTGCTTCTTTTTCCTCCTCTTGCTCTTCCTCGATCTCCTTCTCTACTATTTGGGCATCTAACCTCTCAACCACTTCTTGTTCAGTTGTCATGAAGCCTTCCTTAGTCTTTAATCAAATCTCTGAATCTTCATGAACCACTGTCAGAATCTCAATCACATTTGCCAAAATCTCTAACCCAGGATTTTTCTTTCCTTTATGCTCAAGAGGCTCTATCGGTAGACATGGAGAGGAATACTCACTTGAATGGAAAAAATGTTCATCCATGTTCAACCAGCCAGGTTTCTTCAATGGTTTGCTCCTAGCTTTGTATCTAAGGCATATACGATTCCACTAAGTAGGGATCTTAGGGAGTTCAGTGATCCTTTGCTGATCTTTCCCTACCCCTTTTCCTTCCTCAAAATTCATTTTCTTCATGATGTTGGTGACCACAGGTCCTACTTCAGAGCTCAATACTGCAATTTGAAACCCCATCCATCGCAGTATAATCTGCTTATCCATATTTAGCGTAGCCATGCTTCTCTCACTAGCAGTTGGGATGGTGATAATTTTCCCTTTAAATGGGAATGTTATCTTCTAGTGCGGGGTAGAAGGCACCCCTCCTAAAGAATTGTACCATGGACGTCCTAACAATAGGGAAAAATTTAGGGGAATATCGATAACAATAAATTTGGTCTCCTTTTCGATTGGTCCCACCTTGACCATTGTTTTAAATACTCCCTCTACCAACCTCTTAGAATCATTGTAAGCTCTCATAATAACATCGGAAGCTTCTAAATCAGTCAATTCTAGTCTAAACTTAGACAGAAGCTTCAATGGGCACACATTCAGAGCTAACCCATCATCTATTATTACATTTTCGGTGATTCTCCCCTTCACTTCGGCCTTTATTAATAAAGCCTTAGTGTGATTTCTTCACTTAGGGGGAAGTTCATCATCGAAAAAGGTTATCATGAGAAGGTCAAATTGAACTAGCCTCACAAAATCAATTGCAGATATAGACAGTGAAATAGATACCTTCACCATCGCTCTGAGTAAAGCTTCCCTGTGCACCTTTGATGATATCAATAGATTCCACATGCTCATGCTTGCTTGTGTTCTCTTCATTTGTTTGATCAGAGTGTTGTCTTCAGCTTCCACTCTTGGCACGTTAGAAGCTATGCACCAGGTACACATACTTACTTGACATCTTGAGTGATATTAGACTAAGATACATGTGGGTTAATACTATCTTAATCAAGTGGCTTGAGCTATCTATCTTATGCATATGAGATAAATACTTGAAAATGAAATTAAGCTGGATCAAATTAAAAAGAAACTAATGGACTTTTACTGTGGTCTTAATTAAGTAGTTGCTAGAATATGGTTATCTGTTTCTGAAGATAAACATGCTATGAGATTTGATTTGGATTGCGTTATGATCATATGCCAGACACATGGGTGTCTTCAGGACGAGAGGATGTACTCTACTAATTTTGTATCTTACAGACTTTCTAAGTCTACTGTTAAAAGCTAAGTTGCTAATATTAGTCTAAATATTATCAAATACCGTTTTGTTACCTATTCTACTTCTGTTTCTTCTAAGTCAATGTTAAGGCCCAATTATTTAAATTATTGAGTAAGATGTTGATAATAGTTATAATGGACAAATTATTGTAACACAAGTTTTCTATAGACTATTGTATGTGAATCTACAACATGCAAATTGTTATAATGAAATCCATATGGTTATATAGTATGCAAATTATTATAAAAATGTGTACATAACCACTCTTACTATGAGGTACTGTTATAGTGTGCAAGATATATAATTATGACATGGTTTATATGTTTGAATTATGTAATAGGTTCTTATGTCATGCATGTCTTGTACATAAATGATATTGCATGACTACTTGAGAAATAAATTGCCTTTGTGGAATGTTGTAATAAATGATATATATATATAGATAACGTATATGGTTTCAATGAATCATACATGTATGCTATGTGATTGCATATATGTTGTTGAATACCATCAAGTTTTATACTCAGTGTGATGATTTTAACTTGCGTAGATTGAAGATTTATTTTGTTGTGGATCATGAGTACCTTTAGCTCATATTTACTTAATAAGTATTAAAATAGTGTAAGATTCTAAGTGTCGTTGATTGAAATACTTTTCATTAATTAATAATAAATTTAATATTTACGGAGAAAATTTAGAACTAACTCAATTTTTAATTTAGATATGTAATTTTTCAGTTTTTTTATATTGTAGTTTATAAATTATTAAATATTATATATATTATTAACTAGGGTAGCATGAAATTATATATGTATAAAATTATATCAACTAATATTCATTAATTTCTAATAATTTATTAATTATAGTTTTTCTAGTTATAATTTGTATTCTCATCATATTTGATTCTAGTAATTACAATGTTTCTAACTTCATGTATACTTAGTATTATAATAATAAATAATTTTAATAATGTTGTAATCATTATTTTTCTTCTAACTAGTAGTAATAGTATAGTTGCTAATAATTACAGTTGACCTTTGATAATCAAACCAACCTTTAATAACATTTTTTAAAGAAATGTGGTATCAATATAGAGAATAATGCATTAAGTTTCAACAAAATTGAAACTTAAATCAAAATCAAAATTAAGAAACTAGACTTAAAAGAATAAAAAAAAACTGAATCGAAATTGAACTGATTTATGATTTGACTTTAATTTCAAAATCAGTTGGTTCTGATGCTATTTTCAAATTTCGAAAAAATTCGAATTATGATTATAATTCGAGTTCTTCTTAAGAACTCAAACAAAACCAAACCGCACATCCCTGCGTGCAGATAATATTGCTTGTTTTTTCTATTTTTTACCGTTTGTAGTTGTTTTGCGACCTAAAAAGTTATTTAGAAACAAAAGAACAAAAGGTGGGATAGTCAACGGGGAAACATGCCCGCCATATTTTTGGAATCCATCTCTCCACCGTCATTACCGCCTTCGCCCCCCAAAAAAGGTTCTAACATTACTCACGAGCTCCGTTATATTCCCTTTGAGAGACCAACACGAGCTCCTCTCGCCTTGAACATTTCTCAGCTAACTAACCACTCCCATATCTCTGTACTATATGATAAACCAGTAAATTCGAGTACATATGCTTCAATTCTCGATTCTTATAAATGCCCAAAATTAGGGAAACAAGTTCATGCGCATGTTATCAAAACTGGGTTCCATCGCCATGAGTTTATACAGACCAAGTTGCTTCGAATGTATGCGAGGTGCGGTTGTTTGGAATATGCAGATTCGTTGTTTGATAAAATGCCTGTTAGAAACCTGTATTCTTGGTTGGCCATTCTTACTCTTTATTTGGATCAGGGGATATTCGAGGAAGCTTTTGCTGTTTTTCAAGAATTACTATTTGAAGATATTAAATTTGAATTCTTTGTGTTTCCGGTAGTCCTAAATATATGTAGTGGTCTTGGCTCGGTAGAATTAGGAAGGCAATTACATGGGATGGTAATGAAATATGAATTCTTTTCAAATATTTATGTGGGTAATGCTTTAATTGATATGTATGGAAAATGTGGGAGCTTATGTGACGCCAAGACAGTTTTAGCAATTATGCCTCGTGCTGATAGCGTGTCATGGAATTCAGTTATTACGGCTTGTGCTGCTAATGGAATGGTTTATGAGGCATTGAAGTTTTTGGAGGAAATGAAAAATTCGGATAATGCAATGCCAAATCTTATTTCATGGAGTGCAGTTATAGGAGGGTTTGCACAGAATGGTTATGATGAGGAAGTCATAGAGTTGCTATTCAGAATGCAAGCCGAAGGGAACGAACCAAATGCGCGAACTCTGGCAAGTGTTCTTCCTGCTTGTGCTAGATTACAAAAGCTCAGCCTTGGTAAAATATTACATGGCTATATAATTAGACATGGATTTATGTCTAACCCTTATGTTGTGAATGGACTAGTTGATATATATCGGAGGTGTGGTAATATGGATAATGCATATAAGATCTTTTCAAAGTTTTCTATGAAAAGTGGAGTCTCTTATAACACAATGATTGTTGGTTATTGCGAAAGTGGTGCTGTCTCCGAGGCAAAGGAGCTCTTTGATAATATGGAGCTTACAGGGGTAAAAAGGGACTTAATTTCATGGAACTCAATGATTTCAGGATATGTAGATAACTTCCTGTTTGATGAAGCTTTGAATATGTTTCAGGATTTGCTAAAGGTAGAAGGGATCAAACCAGATTCTTTTACATTAGGGAGTGTTTTGACTGTTTGTGCTGATATGGCATATTTGAGGCAAGGAAGGCAGCTACATGCGCATGCCATTGTTAAGGGCTTGCAATCTAATACCTTTGTTGGTGGAGCTCTGGTAGAAATGTACTCTAAGTGCGAGGACCTACATGCTGCTCAGATTGCTTTTGATGAGGTGATTGAAAGGGATACTGCAACATGGAATGTTCTTATATCTGGTTATGCCCATTTCAACCAGATTGGAAGAATTCAAAACCTGCTTCAGAAAATGAGAGAGGATGGTTATGAGCCAAACATATATACATGGAATGGCATTCTTGCGGCTTATGTCGAAAATGGCCACCTAGACTTAGCTATGCAGTTATTCTATGAAATTCAGACTTCAAATACTAGGCCTGATATTTACACAGTCGGAATTATTCTAGCCGCTTGCTCAAAATTGGCCACACTTGAGCGAGGGAAACAAGTTCATGCACACTCAATTCGATGTAGTTATGAGTCCAATGTACATATAGGAGCAGCCCTTTTGGATATGTATGCAAAATGTGGAAGTATAAGGTATGCTCAGTTTGTTTATAACAGGATATCATACCCTAATTTGGTGTGCCACAATGCTATGCTTACTGCATATGCAATGCATGGGCATGGAGAAGAGGGAATAGCCCTGTTTCGAAGAATGCTGGCTGCTGGTCTCCAACCAGACCATGTGACTTTCCTATCTGTTCTTTGTTCATGTGTTCATGGTGGATCAGTTGAGACAGGCTATGACTTCTTCAATTTGATGGGATTTTATACTGTGAAACCTGCATTAAAGCACTATACTTCAATGGTCGATCTCCTCAGCCGTTCTGGACAGCTCCATGAAGCTTACGAGCTTATTAAGAAAATGCCAATTGAACCTGACTCAGTTTTGTGGGGTGCTTTACTTGGTGGATGTGTTATTCATGGTAATGTTGAGCTGGGTCAAATAGCAGCAGAGAAGCTCATAGAGTTGGAACCAAATAAAACTGGGAATTATGTCTTATTGTGTAATTTGTATGCTTATGCAAGGAGATGGTCTGATCTAGCAACAATAAGACAGATAGTTAAGGATAGAGGATTGCACAAGAGCCCTGGATGTAGTTGGGTTGAGGACAAGGATGAAATCCATTCCTTTGTTGCTTGGGATAGAACCCATAAGAGAACAGAAGAAATTTACACTACTTTAAATAACTTGACCCTCCACATGAAAACAAGGACCGTAGCTCACTAGCTCTAGATGAAACATGCCAGTAGTGAATACGTGCTTTGTACTATTTTGTACACAAGATCGCATTTACCCATTATTAAGTATGGACGAATTTGAAAAATATGATTCCACAAAACTGAATTCGTAATCTCAAATAAATGCCTGAATCTGAATGTTACGTTGGTTTAGTGGACGCGAGGGATCTACAAAAAAACATGATATACATATCCCATAGTTGAAGTATAGGCACTGAATAGAGATAATGTGACAAGGCATTCTCAATAGCCCAGATTGTAAGTGAGCATTTGAGAAAAAGTAAGCACTAAGCATTAAAGAAGCCCATCAGAAAGCAAGAAGCGGTAGACCAAATGAACCGGCTTATTTGTGAGATGTTGATGAACAGATTTTGGGTGGGAATTGTGGTATAATGTGGAGTGTGGGTCAATTCAGGATCCCTTCACGTAGCAGATTTAGATTGATTCAAATGCTCTCTTCGGAGTCAAACTTCCGTTTTGTTTCAGATATGAGTAATTTAATTATAAATACCATATATATATATATATATATATATATATATATATATATAATCTATTCTGATAAACGTAGGTTTTCACTAAATAATCTGAACATCACTTCACGTTTCAAGACTCAAAGATGTCTTAGAGATCTCTGCTCCCCGCAATCGCACACCAAACTTTGCAAACTCAATGTGTATATATTTAGAGTGAGACTTCTAAGATGAGATGGGCTCTAGCAATATTAATAGAATATCATTCACTGGTTATTTGAAATATCTTATTTAAATTCACAGTTATCGAATTGATATGGTGAGCGTGAAGCGAATAAACAAAAGGTCCTTCTTGGCACTCAGTAGTATCCTGCTCGCCCACAATCTTTTAAGCAACCAAATTGCTGCACACTCTTGTAATGGAAAACACTCCCACAATAAAAGCAGGGAATGCCAAAGGTGCTCGTACTTCACCCAAACGAATAATGTCCATGCCCTCAGATATCTCTACACTAGATCCATAGGCTGCAACGTTGCTCACTCAAGCTTATAAAGACTTTGTAGCGGTCCTATAAAGGCTCGTGGCTCGACCTATTACCCAAGTCCCACTTGAAGGACAACACCATGTCAACTTGGCTATAGGAGACTTGCTCAATGGTACGATTAGGGATGGAGCAAAAGAAGAGGATTCCTCTTGGCACATTGAGACCTATAATAGAACTCAAACCCATGTGCAATCCACCCCATTACTTGGTAATATAGGATATGATAAGGAAGAATAATTTCGAGCAAAAACACTCTAGATCCTAAAGACTTTCAAGAAAAAGGAAACAACATAGACTTTGGGCTAAGAAATGACTCGCCATTAGCACCCGAAACTATAGCGATACATTTTCCACACAAGTTCAAAGTGCCAAACTTCGAGACATATGATAGAACCTCCGATCCAAGAAGTCACTTAGCAAACTTGTGCACGGTGATGCACATATAGACAACAATAGATGCCCTCATATCCAGAGCTTTTCGCATAACTCTAAAAGGATTAGCTCAAGAATGGTTCCAAATGCTTAGGACGAGGTCCCTCAGTAATTTTGCTCAGTTGGCAGTTGCGTTCAAAGCACGTTATATTATGTGCATTCCGAGCAAGAAAATATCCTCAAATCTAATACACTTAAAAAGAGCAGAAGGAGAATCCCTCCGGGATTACATAGTTAGATTTTAGAAGCTAGCGATGCAAATAGAGGACCTTAATGCAGAAGTTGCCGTTAGTGCAATGGAAAAAAATTTTAAGTATAATAACCTTTTTGATTCACTTAATATTGACAAACCTTACTCTTTCGTAGAATTGATGGCCAGAACCAACAACTTTGCTCGCTTAGATGAAGCTTGGTAGACGTAGTAAGCATAAAATAAAGAAGGTGAATCAAGAAAATGGATTGACAAGCCCCGAGGAACCTATTCTCATCGAGTCAAAAAGTTGCACAAAGGTCGAATTAGCTACCTATCCAGTCGCCATATTCTTACTTCAATGCTCACTCCACAAGAGAGACAAACTTCACACCTTTGTCCAAGTGCCAAACAAACATCGCACGGTGGATGAAAGGACAATTAAGAGGAGGTCCACTTCAATTTTCGAAGAAAATTTAGGGAACAATCATCAAGATTAAGAGATAAGAGCAAATATTGTGCAGTAAGGAATCTTAAGGAGGTTTGTCAAGAAAGAAGACAACCCTGATGAAAGAGAAGCGAACCCTACCAAGAGGGTGAGCAAATCATCGATAAGATCAAAACCTATTGGTACGATTAACGTGATATTTGGTGGTGCCACAGGCGAAGATAGCACTATGGTGAGGAAACAACATGCCAGAGAAATCTACTCCATCTGTACAGACAGACCAACAAACCACCTACGCAAACCAATTACTATTTTAGTGGAAGACAGAGCACATGTCCACTTTCCACACTAATATGCTTTAGTGGTGGATAGAGTGATAGAAAACCATAAAGTCAAAAGAATCTTAGTCGACGATGGAAGCTTAGTGAACCTAATCACACTTGAGGTATTCAAAACTTTAAATTTGGACATCACCAAAATGAAGCCAGTGTAAACTCTCCTAGTCGATTTGGCAGAAGCTAAGTGTTAGTAGAAGGGAGTACAAAGATCACTATAGAACTTGGTGGCAACGAACATACTAAAATAGAAAAAATCGAGTTTGTGGCGGTAGACATTCCTTTTCTCATACAATGCCATCCTAGGTCGTCCACTATTATTTGCTCTCGGAGCATGCACATTAATCAAGTATCCGGTTATGAAATTTTACTCTAACTCGGATGACATTATGATAGTTAAGGATAATCAGAAGGTAGTTAGAGAGGCATATGTGGTAGCTCTCAAAGGAATATAGCCTGCCCTCCCTCTACAGATGTCCCAGAAGTTTGAACGAAAATGGGTATAAGTGAGAGAATGGCGAATTAAAAATGTTTGAGCCATTCGACATACTAAGAGAAAGGACCAAACTGAATCCAGAACCAGAAAATGAGCTAATAAGCATCACCATCGAAATGACTAGAATATTGAAAATAGGAGGTGACTTTCCAAAAGAAGCGTTCACCTCCATAGAAGACGTACTCAGAAGGAACAAAGGAAGCTTCACCTGGACTGCTGCAGATATTGAAGGAATCAACCACCATATCGTAAACCATAAACACAATATTGATCCCAATACCAAGCCACTGAAACAAAAAGGAGGAACCACACATCAATTAGGTAAAAGGTAATCGCTACTGAAAATGACAAACTCATTATTGCATATTTTGTCAAGGAAGCACATTATCCAAAGTGGCTAAGCAATGTGGTCCTTATCCTGAAGCTGAATGTCAAGTGGAGACTTTGTATCAATTTCGCGGACTTAAATAAAGCTTGCCCAAAAGATCCTTATCCACTCCTTAACATCGATCAATTGATGGATTCAACCACCCGGTGTGAGATATACAGCTTCATGGACGCAGTAACCTATTACCATCAAATCAAATTGAATAAAATTGATAGAGAAAAAATTGCTTTCATCATAGATCGGGGAATATATGGTTATGAGGTGATGCCATTCGACCTCAAGAACACAAATGCCACATACCAACAGTTAGTCAACATAATGTTCAAAGATCAAATGAGGAAACCACAGAAGTATACATCGATGACACGATAATGCAGAGCAAACATGCAAAAGAGCACTTTAAAGACTTAGAAGCAGCATTTTAATTATTATCCAAATATAATATGAAACTTAACCTAAACAAGTGTGTTAATGGTGTGACATTAGGAAAATTCTTAAGATTTATGATTTCCCAAAGAGATGTTGAGGCCAACCTAGAGGATAGTGGCAATCCAAGCCATGACGACTCCAACAAACATAAATGAGGTATAGTAGCTAAATGGGAGAATAACAACTCTCGACAATTCATATGATGCTTGACTAGCAGATGCATGCCCTTCTACAAAATATTGAAAACATGAAGCATTTTCACCAGTCCAAAGAGTAATAGAGGGCCCTAGACAGACTACAGTAGTTCCTTAGCTCTCCATTATTACTTAATAGACCATAAGAAGGTGAGACAATATACTTGTATCTATCAAGCACAGGGGCCGGTGTAGCCTCAGTATTTGTAAGAGAAGACATAGAAGAACAATAATTGATATACTATGTCAATAAGGTATTGCGAGGAGCCAAGCTCATATACCCACAGATAGAGAAGTTTGCATTCACCCTACTCACAACCCTAAACAAATTGAGGCATTAGTTCCAGGTGCATTCCATAATAGCCAGAACAGATTTTCCTTTGAGAAAGATACTATAATGAGTATAAAACTCAAGAAGGATGGTGGAGTGGTCCATTAGACTAGGGGAATTCGATATCCATTATGCACTATGCCTCGCTTTAAAAGCACAAACTTTAGCTAACTTTATAGCAGAAAAGGCCATGCCTAAAACCCTTGAAATAGGAGGGGCTCCCATACACTAATGCCGAATGCACATAAAGGGGCATGCGGTTCCATAGGAGCTGGCGCCAGGATTATCCTAGAAGGACCCAGCCGAATCCAGCTCAAATATGTAGTGCAGTTGGTTTTTCTCTGCATTAACAACATAGTCGAGTATGAAACATTGATTACTGAAATTAAGCTAGCCAAAAAAGTTCAAGTAGGAGAAATCACTATATTCTTCAATTCTCAACTTGTTATGAATCAAGTTTCATGAACGTTCACAACAAAAGAACCATCCATGCATGGATACCAAACCATGGTGAAGCAGTTACTAGAACAACTAGAAAATGAAGGAACTGTATGGGAAATCAAATAGATTCTCAAGTTAGAAAATCATGTAGTAGATGTAGTGACTAAGGCGGCAACTAAAAATGAAGAATTTTTGGTAGGAATACTAGTAGAGAAGCAGACAAGCTCGAGTATCGAAAGCGAAGAATATGTTCCCGATAATGACAGAGCCAAATTGGATGACGCCTATCATAAAATATCTAAAAACAGAGGAACTACCCTTTGAGAAGAATAAAGCAATCAAAGTTAGAAGATAAGTAGCCAACTGCTCCCTCAAAGGAGGAACACTGTATAGGTGATCAAAGTCCCACCCCTAGGCCAGATGCTTGGATATAAAGGAGGCAAGCTATGTCACTAGGGAGATACATGAAGGACTAGGCAATGCCCATGAGGGATCTGAGGCCACCATTAGAAAGATTCTTTCGCTTAGCTATTGTTGGTCCACTATGAAAAAAGAAATTCATGACTATGTAGAGAAATGCATTCTATGCCAAAAGCACAGCAAAGTTTTGAGGAAACTAGCATATTGCTAGTGATTGTGCCCTAGGCCAATAGTTTGGACCTTATGCTATTTGTATTTAATTAATAAAGAGGTTACTTTTATTATTATTATTATTATTATTATTATTATTATTATTATTATTATTATTATTATTATTATTATTATTATTATTATTATATTGTTTTTTTTTTTCACATTGCTTTATAATAATATATATCCCTAGTCATAAGTGAAATATCGACTAGTATAAGTTTGAATGTGTATGGTGATGTCATTCAAGCTTATAGGTACTTGTGGGACAATGTACTGGATAGACCCGCTTTGAGATCATTACATGGGTCGATGTCATTAATGATCTCAATATGGTTATGTCATTGAATCCTTAGACCTGAAGTCGTCATAGTGTCCTACATGAGGAGCATTGTGTTTTGACATGATCAAACGTCATCTTTAATCGATTGACTATAAAGGTTATGGTTGAGCATAATGTAAATCATGCAGAGGATAGTGCATGATCGAGATGGGATTTGTTCCCCTTTCATAAGAAAGATATCTTTTAGGCCCCTCGAAGAGTAGGACTGAGAAATGCATGGTCGTGCTCAAACAAATTGATATAGAGAGATCAATTTGATTTGATTTATCAGTCTGCTTGCGAATCAAGAAATGGATATGTTTGAACAATATAAGTATGACGTGATCCATGACTTATGTTCAAATCAGATATCCTGTAACAAAAGGAATCCTGACATGTATCATTAGGTTTTATATCAGACAAATGATTTCATATTTATTGGGTAATCATAATGTCTGGCTAGAGACCGCTTGTGAATTGTGGACTGCATTGTGAGTATGGCCCACTGCCAACTAAATATGGACTTATTGGATCGCACATTAGATTATCATGGATGAGCGTAGGGTATTAATGCGCTTGAAATTTGATTCAAGGCCCAAGGGATTAAAAGAATCAAATTAGGCGAATTGGGTTTTAAACTAGGTTTAAAAGCCCATTAGCAAAATTTGATGTGAATGCCTTTTGATTAGGGTTTTATTTCATGTATATAAGCATTATATATATGAAATAAGATGATTAATAATACACAAATTAGAAAAATGCCTCCTCCCTAAAACCCTAACCGCAACATTACGGAGCTAGTAGCCGTGCGCTCATCTGGTGTGATCGTGCGTGGATACCAATAAAGGACGTTCGCCTGAGGAGCAGCGTCTATCCGCGGTGAAGCAAGACTTCAAAATCCGAGTTTGTAATCGAACTCTATCATTCGAATTATATTGAAACACATGGATCCATGGCGGGTGTTGCCGTGTCACGATTTTAATTCCACTGTGTTGTATGTAAGAAACTGGCAATTCCTAACACCTCATATGTGTAGCCCATTGGAAGCTTCTAGCCCTTTGCTCAATGGGGAATAGATATCCTAAGGTTGTTCCCGATAGTTGTTGGGCAAAGAAAATTTGTAGTTGTAGTAGTTGATTACTTCTCAATATGAGTAGAAGTAGAGGCGCTAGTTACGATAACCCCAACACAAGTTATAAAATTCTTCAAGAACCATGTGCTCTTCTGGTACGACATCCTAAGCAAGCTCATCATAAATAATGGCAAACACTTTGATTATTTGGTAAAAAATTTTGCTCAACATGGGCGATCAGATTCCATTTTACCTTTGTGGCCTACCCACAAACCAATGGTTTAAAATGTAACAGACTATTTTTCAGTGTCGATAATAGTGATTTACCGATCTGTGAATAGTACCATTAGTCCGAGACTTGGTATTATTTTGGTCTGGAAAAATTACTATGTGTGTATAATATTTTATTTAATATTTTTAGAGCATGTTTGCATGATTTAAGTGGGTAAAAAATATTTCATGAATATTTTTGGAGAATTGCGACAACTAATGAATATTATTTCTAGTGTAGTATATTAAGGAATAAATGAGGAATTATTTTTGTGGAGTTAATTTAATTAATTAGTGGAGTTAAATAATAATTGGAAGAGAGTTAATTGAAGAATATTTAGGGCCATTGGATGAGATTACTTAGGACTTGATCTTAGCCATTCATTTGGCATAAAATTAGGAAGTCAACTTTGACTTTTCCACCTAAAATCTACCACTCACCAAGCAACACTCAAATCTTCATCTTATTCTTCCTCTCATCCTCCACGCCATTTCTCTTCTACTCTTCTTTCTCCATTTCTTTCATTTTCTTACCTCCAATTACCATTAAACTACCTAATTAAACCATAGAATAGTGAATTATCCTTAAAAATTAAGTAGTTGAAGTTAAAATTGGGGATTAAAAGCAAAGAGAATTGAAGTTACCATTGTAGTAGGTAATTTGTGGTTTTTGAGTTTCATGATTTAATAAGTAGAATTTAGGTTTAGGCATGGGATTAATGCATTAAATCATGGTCCATTCTTTTCTTTTGTTAATTTTGATTTTAACGTGCACTTTTTCCTACTTTGAAGAAGTGGGAGAAACCTCCATCAAAGGGAAAGGAGAATCTCAAGAGTGAAGCTTTCTAAGCTTCCTAAAGCTTGATTGAGAGGTTAATGAAATAATACTTTCAATTCTCTTTTAATTTCTTTAAGTTGTAAGTTTTTAGGTGTTGATTAATTTTTTAGAAATTGTGTGAATTGAGTTGGGGAAATGTGTTGTGATTGCTTTAGTATGATTCTTCATGCTTAATAAGCATAATGGATTGCTTGAAAGTGAAAGAGAGCAACCCCTCCTTGTTTCCCTTCTTTGGTCGAACCCTCTTTAAGGGGAGGGCTTGGATTTTTGTTTCTTGTTTGATCTCCTCTGATTGTAATTAAGCTTGAGAGTGGTTTTCTTTATGATTTATGAAATAAATTTGGAAAGGAACTATTTCCTCTTTGTTTTGAAAGGATGGTCGAACCCTCCTTAGGTGAAGGGCCATTGTGTTTCTTTGATTTTCAAGCTTGATTTTAACTTAAATGAGTTTATTAATAAGTAATTTGGTGATGGTTTAAGTTTAATTTGAATTTCAATCTTTAAGTATTTTTCATGACTTAAAGAAGGTTTTGGAAGTGAAAAATTTGAGTTTTCAAGGCTAAATATTTTTAAGTGATGCTTTTAATGTCTTCATTATGAATTTTTGGCTTGGAATATGATGATTTATGGAAGCGAAACCCTTTCCTTTTTTATGGCTTAAAGAGGCCAAACGACCCTTAGGTGGTAAGGCATGTTTTCATTGTTTAAAATTTTGGTTTAAGTATATTTATACTATAATAAGTATATATGTGTTAATTGTGTTCATTTGAAACTTACTAAGTATGATAAAGGAAGAAAACGATATTATTTACAAGTAGGTTATGAATTTTGAATGGAAGTTGATAAGTTACGGAATATGTTATTTGAAATTAATGTATAAGAAAATATGATGACTTAAGAGGACTAGTTTTATTTTGGGCTCAAGTATGTCTGATTGAAATATGGTAGGATGAGGTTTATTTCGGTATGAGCATGCTTGGCTATTAGCCTTCTGTTATGTTATGTTATGATCATATACTAGGGTTATCAGTCCTTTCTGGATAAGCGGACGTGCTTATCAACTGGTGGCTCTTTCATAGGCCAGTAAGAACTAGTGGTGCTTTCACAGACCACAACTGGTGGCGCTTTCATAGGCAAATATTCTGTTTCTGATATCTATGTAACCAAATTTGCTTATATTTCTTTCAGAATATGTATGAGCCCTTAACTAAAGCTTTGTTTTGTTATGAAAAGGAAAGTAAATGTATATTTAATAAGCACCTTGTATATTTTTATGATTTTGTTAATTTACAATTAAGTTTTCATAAGATTTATGTTTTAAGTATTTTTGGTATACTTAGAATTTGATAATCTATTTCTAAGCATCTACTGTTATGAGATATAATTGAGTATTTTATTTAGCATCACTGAGTCTTCCACTCAGCACATTGATTTTTGTCATGCGCAGGTAAGAGTAGTGGGTGTACCTGAAGACCCAAGGCAATGCATCAAAGGGGAGGATCTATTTTGGATAGAACATGTATTAGGATATATATATATATATATATATATATCGTGGCATGTGTGGTAACAATATAGAAAATTATAAATATTAAGTTGTAATTAATTAGATGTATATTAATGAGATTTGAGGTTGTTCATGACATTTTACTTATATCAATATTTAAGTGAATGGTAATTAGCATTCATTCCCCTATATTGATGATATTATGCTATGATGGAATTTTAGATGAATGATATGATTCTATGAAAGTGCTGCGTGACTTGGTTTCTTGATTTGGAGTTTTGGGGTTTGGAGGAAAGAATATTGAAAGTGCTTTATTTTCTTTGTGTGGTAAGCCGATTTTTAGGGGAAAGTCTTGCAAATTTTTCGTAGGAATTTCCCTAAACTTTTATTTATTTATTTATTAAGAAAAAATATATTGTTAAAGTGTTACTTGCCTCACTATGAAAATACTGCTATTTCTAATATATGATTCTGACTCTTAGGTAGGATAAGACGGTGCTCCAACACCGAATGTGGCATTCGTCGTCTGGTCCTTCGGGATTGGGCGATGGGTGTTACATAAAAGAAGTCATTAGCCGAACTATTTTGCAAGGAATCAAGAAAAGGCTAGAAAGCCAAGTGACCAACTCGACCAAAGAATTGAATACTATCTTATGGTCCAATAGAACCACGCCAAGAACCTTTATAGGCTAGACACCATTTTCCATGGTATACGGGACAAAGGCCGTCATACCAGTTGAGATAGGGGTATCTAGCAGAAGAGTGCAATTGTATAATGAAGATCATAAATCTGAATCCTTAAGGATCAACTTGGACCAAGCTCAAGAAGCATGAGATGAAGCATCGATTAAAGCGGAGGCTTGGCGACATCAAATGATGAAGTAGTATAATAGAAGATTCCAATGAAAAACTTTCAAAGTAGGAGACTGGGTATGGAAAAAGAAAGAAGTCAAAACATAAGCAGTAGGGGTTGGCAAGCTAAGTCCAAACTGGGAATGCCCATACAAAATCACACAAAAATAGGGATCGATCACATTCAAAATCTAACCACTCAACGAAATCAAACTCTCTAGAACTTGGAATGTAGACAACTTAAGGCACTATTTCTTGTAAATATCAAAGTACTAGTTAAAAGCCAGGGTTTTTCATTTAGCCTTACGAAACCCATAAGACTCAAGAGTAAATGGGTAAGCCTAGGGGGGGCTTAGGTTTAGATCAATAAGAGGGTCTCACAAAGCTAAGTTTTTTCCTTAGCTTTTACAAATAATTAATAAAAATAAGGAAAAAGATATCATCAAAACTCAAACATTCATCACACTCAAGTGCAATAAAGGGTCGATCCCTCGACCACAAAAAGAAATCATTAAGGCAAAAGATGCTCAACACCTACCTTAAAAAGATTTTACAAAAGGCAAAAGATGCTTAAATACAATAAAGGGCCAAGACCTTACCACCCAAAAAAAAAATTTCATTAAGGTAAACGATGCCTAAGTACAATAAAAGGCGAAGCCCCTACCACAAAAAGATTTCATTAAGGCAAAAGATATCAAGCCCTTATGTAAAAAAGATTTTACACAAGGTAAAAGATGCCTAAGTACAATAAAAAGCTGGGCCCCTACCACAAAAAGAACTCATTAAAGATGTTGAACCTATCTAAAAAAGAATTTACAAGAGTAAAAGATGCCTAAGTACAAAAAGGGGTTGAGCTCCTATCATAACTTCAAAGAAGATTTCTTAAAGTAAAGAACACCCAACGACCATTGATCGCCTATCAGCTCAATAAGGCATAAGATAGTATAGGGAAAAGGGTAAAGACAATAAGTAAAAAAACATATATATTAGAGGATGGTAAGTAAAAATTTATAAATATTTTCTTATTATAATAGGAGGGAAACCTATTCCACATAATGGAGAATCCCAACCACCTCTCCTATAGTCAGACTAACGGGCGCATCAAGTCTTGAGCCATCCGGGCCACAAGGAACTTCTTCAACACACACCTTTGACCTTGAATCATCAACACTCGTTAGCTCACCACCTATAGCTTCATTTTCACCAAACTCTAAATTCTTATATACATCGATCTTGCATACAAAAGTCCAATTCTCCTTAAGGAACCTAGAGCATGGCTCAGCAATTACAAGATCAGACTGGCGAATGAGCATATCATTAGCAACTTATGTAGCGATCTCAACATCTCTCTCTACTTTGGTTGCAGCCGAGCGCAGCTCAACCATTATAAGATCAGATTAGTGGATAAGCATATCATTGGCAACTTGGGTAGCCATCATAGCATCTCTCTCCACTTTAGCTGTAACAACCTAGGCACGACAAAGGTCTTCATCTCTCACCCCTATTTGCTTAGACAATTTCTCAATTCATATGTCTAGCCTTAAGGAAGTATTAAGTTGAAGATCCCTATCCTCTGTTAGAGAAGGAAGCTCCTCCTCCAACTCGCTCACAAAGCAACTATGCTCTAAGACCTGGGTCAAAATGTCTCCCTCTAGTCACTCCACCTTGGCTTTCTCGGCTTGCAGGTCTTCTTGTAGAGTGGTGACCATTTCTCCTGACTCTCTCATTAGACGATGAATGTTGTTATGAGCGCTTACCAACTGAATAACAATGATGTAAGATAAAAAAGGAAATAGGTAATGCCAAAAAAATAAAAAAAAAGGGGTAGGGGCATGTACTAGGAGAAACCTACTATCAATTTGGTCCAAGAAGGACTCCTCCTCCAAACCTTTCTAGCATGCTAAGTTAGAAGAGAGTATACACTGGGCCGTAGAACTCAAGCCACCTCTCCACTACTAACAAAGGCTTCCTTCCCATACTTTTTTCTTAAATCTTAAAGCGATCCGCAGTTGGACCCCTTTCTTAGCCATGAGCAAGCGCTGCTCCTTATCAATATGCTCCCGCTTAATTTTATTGTGCTATTCAATGTTCTTTTGGGTTATGGATAAAATCTGGACGATGAGCTTAGTGGGCACTAGAAGTACCACATGGGAAATTTCCAAGTTGGCAAGACACAAGGAAGATGCCATGTTCACCACCTTTAGTTATTGAGGAGTGCCCCGAGAGGGATCAGACCCCATAGAAGAACTTTAGGTCATTCCACTCGCCAAATGTCAACCTTGGTCGGCTGACATATGTTACTCCATCTCTCTAATTAACTTAGAGGCATCTCTATAGAAAGGAGACAAGTTAAAATAAAGAGGGTCAGTGGCATAATGACAATAGTAAAATAAAACCAAAGCTCACCCTCATTAGCTTTTCTTTTTTTAGAACCTCGAGGACTTGGTCCTTGGGGGATTATTCTCATTAGTTAGGGGGAGTAGGGGGGAGATCTAGGGCATAACGCTTTATGATCGTGACATGCCCATCCTCTACAGTAGTCAAATCTTGGGGATGTTGCAAATGTAGAGCCCCTAGGCCCTAGTAGGTCTGTATTCAAAGCTATCCTTATGCGTTATAAGGGAAAATTTCTCTTTCCACCTTCCCTTCAAGAATGAGCTCTTCAAATGGAATGCATTGAAATCCTTTTAGGCCTTTAAATGAGGAAGATCCTCACCCTCTCGCCAAGCTAAATTGAACATGTGATGGAGATAGTGGAAATTTATCTCAAACTCCCCTGGCGAGCTAAAATCTCTGCTCGCAGAATCATCTGAATATTATTTGGGGTTATCTGAGTAATAGTTACTCCCCAGGCATTGTAAAAGGATGCTAAAATTTAAGGGAGAGGGAACCTCACCCCAGCCCGATAATCCTCCACATATAGAACGAGAGTCTTATGGTCTAGTAAGCATTAGCCCTTGTTCCTATAAGAGGGAGACACAACCTGTACTCGATAGGAATGAGATATCAAGCACGAAGGTCCTTCAGATCTTATTCGATCATAATAGACTCAAGGTTATGAACACATTGCTTGGGACGAATAGGTTCGCTTCCTCGAGGCTCGAGAGATTGCTTGGGATTGGTTTCATTTCTCAACTTGGGAATAACAATACCGAATCTATTGCTAAATGTTGATCTTGACCCACCTCAACGCATTATAACGAGCAAATCTTGCAACCTCTGCTTAATCAATTGGATCTCCTCCTTTGAGTAAGATTTTGAATCCCCAACACCCAAAATTATATGATCGTTGTCCAAACTCGTGTGTCCTCCATCATAGTACAAAGGACCCAAAAGTCTATAGGCAAATGCCTCACCCTTATTACATCAGTTAGAACTCATTTTCTAAAGCAAAAACTTAAAAATAAAGAGCCAAAAACCAATAACAAGAAAGATGATATCAAGGGTTACCTGAAGAAACTAAAGTGCAAATGTGAGTAGAAGTTTATCTAAAGATAGAGTACAGAAAAAACTCAAAAATGCGTAGCAGAAAAAGCTTCCTCAACCATTACTAAGAATTAAACTGTCGTGGTCACCGAAGAGTCGCCTTCTAAAAAAAAAAAATCAAAAATAAAGATTGCCACTAAATTGGGGGTCACTCTATAAGACTCTAAAAGGCACCAGTTTGTTATTAGGCTAGTTACATTGGGCCTATAAAACCATCTAACAAGGCCCATAGCCTGGGGAGTGTTGCGGCATAAGGCCTAGGTAGAGTATGGTCAATTTTAGGAAGATCCATATGTTGGTGTTATCGTATCGCCCATTTTGGGGGGGGGGGGGGGAGACAAGTGATAAATGTGGGTTTTCACCAAACAATCCGAGCACCACTCCACTCAAAGATGTGTGTGAGATCTTAGGCATATCCTCCTAATTTGCCCCACCACCGCCCCCCCCCCGCCCCGGGTAATTGTGCGCCCAATCTTGCAAACTCAACATATATATCTACAAAGCGAGACTTGTGAGAGGGCTAGCAATAGCAAAAGAATATCATTCAAAATATCTTATCCAAATTCACAATTATCAATGGGAATTTGGACATTAGGTGTTTTTCAGATGTAGATTGGGCAGGTTTGAAGGTTGATAGGAGATCAACTTCAGGATATTGTGTCTTTTTGGGTGGAAACTTGATATCATGAAGGAGCAAGAAATAAAATGTAGTCTCTCGATCGAGTGCCCAATCAGAATATTGAGCTATGGTTCAATTTGCTTGTGAAATAATTTGGATTCATCAGTTGCTGGAGGAAATTAGTTTCAAGTCATCCTTACTTGCAAAGTTATAGTGCGATAATCAAGCTTCTCTTCAACTTGCATCAAATCTAGTATTCTATATTGCAATTGATTGTCATTTCATTCGCGAAAAGATACAACAGGGTGTTATCCTTACAGGGCACGTCAAGGCAAGTGAATAGCTAGGAGATATTTTCACAAAAGCTTTGAATGAATGTTGAGTGGATTATCTTTGTAACAAGTTGGGCATGATTAACATCTATGACCCAACATGAGGGGGAGTGTTAAGGAGTGTTAGAGTATTGTAAATAAGAGTCCATTAGGAGTTAGATTCCTAGTTAGTTTGTATATCTTGTGTGTGTGTGTGTCTCTCTCTCTCTCAATTGATGCAAGAGTATGAAGAATAATATTTTTCCTAAACTAAATCACAGCAGTTGACCCTTGAGTGTACTCAAGAGAATTCTATCATTGTGGGACACCTTAGGACTGCTTTGTCAGAATCATTCACTCGGGAGGACTTCACCAAGCTGCAACTAAAAGAAGCAAAGGGAGATAGGGGGAATAGGCATCGATCCTAGGGTCTTCTGCTATGTTTAGAGTTGTCAGGCTTAGTACAGTTCATGAATAAATGGACATTCATGGATAAACATTAAGATTTATGCAATGATTTAATCAAATACAAACTAATATATCAAATCATAAAAATAAAAATTATAATAATCATGCACGAAAAATAAACATACTAACAAAATGAAGATTATTCTCTCTTTGAATAACTTAATTTTTGTTGTCGTCTTTTAAGTGATTAATTTTGATTGTCATCTCTTTAAGTGATTTGATCAAAGAAACCATAGCAGTATGATAGAACAAAACTTTTTCATTATAGAATTCTAATTTATAAAGGAATAAACTTCTCAAATTACTATAATATATGTTGTTAAAAGCTTGCCCCCTTAAATCCTAGCTTGTCCCTGTCTTTTTTATTGCTCATTTATTGTCATTCTTAAGAAAATATTTAAATAGTTGCTTTCTACTTTTAGTTGCAATAATACTAATCAAACTCTTTATCAACCACTTATAAGAAGCTATATTTGCCATCATGCTAGTAGTCATTTTTCTGAACTTGGACAAATATATATGGGAGGATAATTATTATCATAGAATTAGAGAATTTCAAAAGTACTAAAAAAAAGATTTCAAAGAAATAATATGTCCAAGCCCTTAACAGTACAAGAATGAGAGAGTCTACCACAAATTATTTTTGGCAAAATGACAAAAGTAAAGTGGAAGAGGAAGATGTGCAAATCTTAAATATATATATATATATATATATATAAATGAATACATGAATGAGAGTTTATCACAAATTATTTTTAGCAAATTTGCAAATATAATGTGGTAGAGGCAAATTTAAAATGTGCAAATCTTAAAAAAATATAAATGGAATAATTTTTTATTTTTCAAAAAGTGTTGGCTTACAAAAAAATGGTATATATGTACTTAAATTAATTAAAATATTTAGCTTACTTTATATTTTAATTATTTTTTCTCACCTTTTATTATTAAATGAAAAGCAATTAGAAACTAATTAGAATATTTTAATTTATGTATGTATTTATGTAACAAAAATTAGCAATAAAAATTCTATTTGTATTATATCTTTTTTGTTTACATTTTTTATATATTTTCAAATATATATTACAAAATCTATAGAAAAAATTCAATATATGTAATTAAATTAATTAAAAAATTTGGCTTACTTTATACTAAAAGTTATTTTTGGCTTAGTTTTTATTATTAAATGAAAAGCAATTAGAAACTAATTAAAATATTTTGATTTAGGTTGTTTGTTCACCAAATTATTTAGTTTTAGGTATAAACTTAAATGCATGAATTATTTATTTAGTTTCATTAAGTATAATTTTCATTTATATTATATGATGCAGAATGAATTCTTCTTCTAGTGGTAGTGTTTCTACATATGAAATATACTGAAAAAGACCCTGAATGGAAGTATGTGCTTTTGGCTAATTTGCCTAACACATGTAATGTTATATGCAATTTTTGTGAAAAAGAAACAAAAGGTGGGATTATCAGGCCAAGCAGCACTTGGTTTGTGGTTTTCATAATACTAAAATGTGTGTTAAATGTCCACCACATGTGCTGGGAAGAATTGAAAGAGTATATGTGGAAGAAAGCTAATTCAAATGCTTATATAATTGAAAATTTTAATTTGGAAGCTTTTGGTGAAGAAGAGGAAGGAGAAGATGATATTCTATGAAGAAGCAAATCGTCGACATGCTCCAAATTTATCAATATGATGGATCAAGTAACAAAAAAAATCAAGAGTAAAAGGTCCAATAGATATTTTTTTCACTCTTAATGTAAAGAAGGTGGTTCAACAAAAGAGGATGTCACATCGAACAACTATAAATGAGTTGTGCAAGAAAGAGTTGCATGAAAAAACTTGTAGGGATGTAACTAGATGGATGTATAATGCAACGATTCCTTTAAATGCCATTAATTATCCTAGCTTTAATACGATGATTGAATCCATTGGGCAGTTTGGTTTAGGATTGAAACCACCTAGCTTTTATGAGATACGAGTTCCTCTCCTAAACAAAGAAGTAGATGATGTGAAAGAGATGTTGAAGTCCTTCAAGGAGGAATGGGCTAAAAATGGGTGCACAATCATGGGAGATGGTTGGACTAATAAATGGGCTAAAACTTTAATAAAATTTTTAGTGAATTCTCCTAAAGGATCAGTATTTCTTAAGTCTCTTGATGCATCTAAGTATGAAAAATCAGAGAAAAGATGTTTGAGTTGATCGACAATATAATGGAGCGCGTTAGGGAGGCAAATGTGGTAGAAGTTGTGGCTAATAATGCCTCTAACAATGTTCTTATAGTTAAATTAACATCATATCACTTCACATACTTTTGTTCTATTTAATTTTATATTTTGAATTTATTCCTTTGATATCAAATGTAATAGGAAAATTATTGATGGCTAAAATACCACATTTATATTGGACTCCATGTGCTTCCCACTATGGTGATTTGACGTTGGAAGACATTGCTAAAATTTTTAATATCAAGAATACAATTAAAAGAGTTGTTTCCCTAAATTCTTACATCTATCTATGTCATGCTGTCGTAAATATGTTGAGACATTTCACTGGACAGAGAGATCTTGTTAGGCTTGTTATGATTGGGTTTGCCACAAGCAAAAGGTCAATTTAAAGAAGATGTTTACTTCAGAAGAATGGACAAGTAAATGGTCAAAAGAATATGCAAGCAAGAAAGTGACCCAGATTATATTGATGGCTTCATTTTGGAGCAACATTATTTATATTCTTAAGATACATAGTCCTTTGGTTCGTGTGTTTCGATTAGTAGATGTTGAGAAAAAGCCTCTAATGGGATACATATATGAAGCCATGGATAGGGCTAAGGAAGCTATTGCAGATGCATTTGATGAAAAAGAAGAAAAGTACGATGAAGTGTTCAAGATCATTACAAGAGATGGGAATGCCAACTCCACCACCCTTTGCATACAGCTGGGCACTTCTTGAATCCAAAGTTTTTTTTATTCAAACCCCAATATTACTAATGATGTAGAGATTATTAAGGGGTTTATATGCAACGATACAAAGGTTGGTTGAAAACCATAAAGATCAAGACAAGATTAGTGATGAATTGACATTGTATCAAAATGTTGAAGACTTGTTTGGAATTGAGACGGAAATTAGGTATAGGAAGATAAAAGCACCATGTAAAATTATCCACAGTTGTAGCAATTAATTGATTGACATGCTCACAAATCTCATTAACTTTGAGGCATTGTGTTTTGTTTACCTCTTGATAAACTGCTGAATGGTGGAAATCTTTTGGATCTATTACAACATTATAGAAGTTTGCAATTAAAGTGTAAAGTCTCACTTATAGTGCATCTGGTTGTGAGCGTAATTGGAGTATATTTGAGCATGTAAGTAATGAAACTTCCATCACTTTCGTTATTTCATCATGAGATATTATTTATGAACTCGTTTGGAAGTTGAAAATAAATAACTCTCAGTATTTATTACAATTATTTTCTATGTATTGTAGATTCTTATGAAGAAAAGAAATCGACAAGCTCAACAATGCTTGAATGATTTGGTGTTTGTGAAATATAATCAAGCATTTAGATGTCGATATGATTCGCATAAGCACATTGACCCCATTTCTTTAGTAGATATAGATGGCAGTAATGAATGGTTGATGGGTAGAATGAATGAAGAGCATGTGGAGGATGATGAATTTGTCTTTAAAGATGATTCAGTCACATGGAGTGCGGTGGCTAGAGCAACTGGAGTTGAAGAGAGCAACCATTTTACTATATCAATTAGGGAAAAAAGTGTTGCATAATCTACACCCACTTCTAGTCAATTATGAAGGGAAAAGGGAAAGACATCTTCAAGATTTAAGACAAACACTCCTTTCGTACTTAGGGATCAGGATGAATTACAAGAAGATGAAAATATTGATTTTGGTAGTGAGGGTGATCAATATAACAATATTGATGAAGATGATGCAGAAGAAGATGATTATCTTGATTTGGATCATGATGATTGATGCACTTTGAGTAGTTTTACTTTTGTTAGTATGAAGTAACGTAGGAATATTCCAGGATTTTAATATTTGACATGTTTTTATGAATTTTTTTATATATTTTATTAAAACATTCTAAATATTAGATTATGTGGTTTTAGATCCTATATGGTCTATTTTATGATTAGGATTTTTTTTATTCTAAAGTGTTTTTTCTTTTTTTTTTTTTTTTCTTTTTGCACCTCACTTCGATAAGGTGTGCGCCTTCGCCTTGCACCTTGGTGTGCCTTGTGCCTTTAATAACTTTGGTTACAAGAAACACTCATTCTCCTTATTTGTAAAATGTAGACAGCAACACTATGGTTTGAGTTCTTTTTGTAATGCAATAGTCGCTATATGTTGCTTGAAATGAATTGTAAACTATGTTACTCAATGAATGTCATTAACGGATTTGCTTATTTCATGTGTAAATACTTAAATTATTTACTATTTTATCACACAATTATCAATTACCCAATTCAATTTAATGATTAAGAACGCTGAAATTACACCAACCCATTTCTTTGCAAAGTGGCACTAAACCAACATTCACTCCACTACACCAACCTATACAAAGCATTGCATAAACTATTAACCCATAGCAAAGCCCCATTAATTTCCCATACAAACCAAATAAACAACCACCACGAAAACTATCAACAATTCCAGCAAATAAATTCCCACTATTATCTTCAGGTTCCTAATCTTTATGGTTGACCTTTCTTGTTTTCAATCAGGTTCCTAATCTTTATGGTTGACCTTTCTTGTTTTCAACCAAGCCTTCCTATCTCTATTTGTAGTGTCATTATATCATCCTTCAAAACATAAGAGTATTTGTTGAATGAGAACCCTTGTGTCACTTCATAGTCACATATATCTCTTCCATACACATCATCGACTGAATCTGCAACCTTGCATAACACATAAAGCTTCCACATTAATTATCAACACAGTGGTAGTATAGCCTTTTTTTTTTGTACTGTCTCAGAAATCCTAATGCTCGCTTTCCTTCCAAACATTCAAAAATCTTACTTGTACCCTACTGGTGGCCGTACTTGACAATGACATGGCTTCTACGAAAGGCTCGACAAACCCTAGCTTTTTTTTATTTGAGTTTGTTTGCAAGTTTGATGCAATCTCTTTTTTTAGTTATCTCCTTTTTTTCAATTCTTTAATATATATAGGCTCATTAAGAACATACAATGTCATTTAGAAAATATGTTCTCACCTCATTCTTACATTTCACAATGAGTAAACGACAAAAATGAATGTAAGGAAGGACTGTTCACACAGACGGAAGCATACCACTAGAATTCCGGAATAATTATCATAAACAGTAAGAACGAAAGCGTATATTTTGTAAAACCTCGGGGGACCATAAAAATTTTTTCCAATAAACTAAAGAAGGGATTTGTGGTCTTGTTCGATCGGATGTTTTTCATTCTCTTTTATACAAAAAAAAATGTTAAAGGGGGCAAAATTATAGAAAAAAAATTCCTAAAAATCATTTTTCTTAAAATAAGCGACATTAAAATATTTAAATATTTGTATATAATTAGTTTTTAATCACATGCGTTGCACGATATTGTTGGTGTTGTTGTTCACTGTCTGCACTCATTAATTCTTTATAATATAATGATTTCATTATAATATAATGAAAGCCTAAATTTTAATAATGATATAATTCAATATTATTTTAGATAAAAATAAATACAACAGTCAATTTATATTAGCTTATATAATAATTACAATGTATACTTATTTTTAAAATTTTTCTTCAAATATTTGTAAAATTTAACTAAAATAAAAAAATATAAAAGGATAAAATATATATCGTAAACATTATAAATCTTTAACATATGTCTTCACATCTTGATTTTAGTTCCATATATATAAAAGAAAATTATATACAATGACTAAGATAATAAACTATAAAAAAAATTGATAACAAGATATAACATTTAGCTTGAAATTTACTAATATTTTCTTTAAAAAATATATTTATTCTTCTGTCTGTTGAAAGACAATTAGATATAAGTATTCTCTTATTGAAAATTGTACATTGTTCATAAAGCTTAAATTGAAATTTTAAATTAATTGAAAAAGACAAGCAATGAATTTAATTACTAATATTAGCTAATCAAACATAATTTTAGTGGAATTATATCATAATCAAATAAAAAAACTTTAATTTGAATAAGAGAATAGAAACCCATTAATACACAATATAAACTTGTTTATGCATTAGAACAATTTAGCGATACAAAGCACTGCATAAACTATTAACCCACAGCAAAGCTCCATTAATTTTCCTTACAAACCAAATAAACAGCCACCACCAAAACTATCAACAATCCCATCAAATAAATTCCAACTATTATCTTCAGGTACACAATCTTTATGGCTGACCTTGCTTGTTTTCAACCAAGCCTTCCTATCTCTATTTGTAGTTTCATTATCTCATCCTTCAAAACATGAGTGTATTTATTGGTTGAGAACCTTTGAGTCACTTCACAGTCACATATATCTCTTCCATACACATCATCGACTTAATTTACAACCTTACACAGCCCATAAAGCTTCCACATTCATTATCAACACAATAGTAGTATAGCCTATTTTTGTATTTTACTATCTCAGAAATCCTAATGATCACTTTCTTTCCACATTTACAATATGCATTCAAAAATCTTACATCTACCCTGCTGGTGGCCGTACTTGACGATGACATGGCTTCTACAAAAGGCTTGACAAACCCTAACTTTTTTTATTTAAGTTTGTTTGTAAGTTTGATACAATCTCTTTTTTTAGTTCTCTCCTTTTTTCAATTCTTTAATATATATATATATATATATATATATATATATATATATATATATGGGCTCGTTAAGGACATACAATGTCATTTAGAAACCATGTTCTCACCACTTCCTTACTTTTCACAATGAGTAAATGGCAAAAATCAATGAAAATGGACGGAAAGAAGGATTGTTCACATAGATGGAACATATCTCGACAATTTTGGAATAATTATCATAAATAGTAATAATGAAAGTGTGTATTTTGTAAAACCTCTAGGACCTGAAAAAATTTTTTCCACTAAACTAAAGAAGGCATTTGTGGTTTATGCTCTTGTTCGATCAAGTGTTTTTCATTGGGCAAAGTTATCAAAAAAATTTCTAAAAGTCATTTTTCTTAAAATGTGCAACATTAAGATTATTCTAATATTTGCATATAATTAGTTTCTAATCACAAGTGCTGCACGTTGTTGTTGTTATTGTTGTTCGTTCTCTACACTCGTTAATTCTTTATAATATAACGATCTCTTTATCATATAATGATAGCCTAGATTTTAATAATGATATAACCCAATGTTATTTTAAATAAAAATAAATGTGACAATTAATTCATATTAGCTTATATAATAATTACAATGCATACTAATTTTTCAAATTTTTCATCAAATATTTGTAAAATTTAATAACTAAAATAAAAGAAAATCTAAAAGGACAAAATATATATCACAAATGATATAAGTCTGTAACATATGTCTTCACATCTTGATTTTAGTGCCATATACATATTGATTTTAGTTCCATATATATGAAAGACAATTATATACAATGACTAAGATAATAAATTACAAAAAAAATTGATAATAGGATATAAAATTTACCTTGAAATTAACAAATATTTTCTTTAAAATATGTATTTATTCTTTTCACAGTTGAAAGACATCAAATATAGGTATTCTCTTATTGAAAATTGTATATTGTTCATAAAACTTCAATTGAGAATTTAAATTAATTGAAAAACACAAGCAATGAGTTTAATTACTAATATTAGCTAATCAAACATAATTTTAGTAGAATTATATCATAATCAAATAAAAAAAACTAGAATTTGAATAAGAAAATATAAACCCATTAATACACAGTATAAACTTGTTTATGCGTTGAAACAATTTATCGATACAAAGCACTGCGTAAACTATTAACCCACAGTAAAGCCCCATTAATTTTCCTTGCAAACCAAATAAACATCCACCACCAAAACTATCAACAATCCCAACAAACAAATTCCCACCATTTTCTTCAGGTACCCAATCTTTATGGCTGACCTTTCTTGTTTTCAACCAAGCCTTCCTATCTCTATTTGTAGTTTCATTATCTCATCCTTCAAAACATGAGTGTATTTATTGAATGAGAACATTTGTGTCATTTCATAGTCAAATATACTCTTCCATGCACATCATCGACTAAATCTACAGCCTTGCACAACCCAGAAAGCTTCCACAATCATTATCAACGCAGTAGTAGTATAGCCTTTTCTTTTTTCTTTTTTTTACTGTCTCAAAATTCCTAATGCCTGCTTTCTTTCCACATTTTTAATATGCATTCAAAAATCTTACTTCTACCCTACTGGTGGCCGTACTTGACGATGACATGGCTTCTACGAAAGGCTCGACAAATCCTAACTTTCTTTTATTTGAGTTTGTTTGTAAGTTTGATGCAATCTCTTCTCTTAGTTCTCTCTTTTTTTCAATTCTTTAATATATATGGGCTCATTAAGGACATACAATGACATTTGGAAAATATGTTCTCACATATCTCTTACTTTTTACAATAAGTAAACGATAAAAATGAATGGAAGGAAGGACTGTTCACACAGACGGAAGCATATCTCAGGAATTCCAGAATAATTATCATAAACAGTAAGAACAAAAGTGTGTATTTTGTAAAACCTTAGGGACCCAAAAAAATTTTTTTGAATAAACTAAAGAAGGGATTTATGTTTTATGCTATTGTTCCATCAGGTGTTTTCCATTTTCTGTTTTATACAAAAAAATGCTAAAGGGGGCAAAATTACAGAAAAAATTCCTAAAAACCATTTTTCTTAAAATAAATGACATTAAAATTATTCAAATAGTTGTATATAATTAGTTTCTAATCACATGCATTGCACGTTGTTGTTGTTGTTCATTGCCTACACTCGTTAATTCTTTATAATATAATGATAGCCTAAATTTTGATAAAGATATAATTCAATATTATTTTAGATAAAAATAAATACGATAGTGAATTTATATTAGCTTATATAATAATTACAATGTATACTTATTTTAAAAATTTCTCACTAAATATTTGTAAAATTTAACAACTAAAATATAAAAAAATCTATAAGGACAAAATATATATCATAAATAATATAAATTTTTAACATATGTCTTCACATCTTGATTTTAGTTCCATATATATAAAAGAAAATTATATACAATGACTAAGATAATAAACTATAAAAAAAATTGATAACAAGATATGACATTTAGCTTGAAATTTACTAATATTTTCTTTAAAAAATATATTTATTCTTCTGTCTGTTGAAAGACAATTAAATATAAGTATTCTCTTATTGAAAATTGTACATTTTTCATAAAGCTAAATTGACAATTTAAATTAATTGAAAAACACAAGCAATGAATTTAATTACTAATATTAGCTAATAAAACATAATTTTAGTAGAATTATATCATAATCAAATAAAAAAACTATAATTTGAATAAGAGAATATAAATCCATTAATACACAGTATAAACTTATTTATGCATTAAAACAATCCAGCAATATAAAGCACTGCATAAACTATTAACCCACATGAAAACCCTATTAATTTCCCTTACAAACCAAATAAACAGCCAGCACCAAAACCATCAACAATCCCAGCAAACAAATTCCCACCATTATCTTCAAGTGCCCAATCTTTATGGCCAACCTTTCTTGTTTTCAATCAAGCCTTCCTATCTCTATTTGTAGTTTCAGTATCTCATCCTTCAAAACATGAGTGTATTTATTGGATGAGAACCTTTGCGTCAGTTCACAGTCACATATATCTCTTCCATGCACATCATCGACTGAATTTGCAACCTTGCACAACCCAGAAAGCTTCCACAATCATTATCAACGCAATAGTAGTATAGCCTCTTTTTGTTTTTTACTGTCTCAGAAATCCTAATTTCTATTTTCTTTCCACATTTATAGCATGCATTCAAAAATCTTACTTCTACCCTACTGGTGGCCGTACTTGATGATGACAAGGCTTCTACGAATGGCTCTACAAACCCTAGCTTTTTTTTATTTGAGTTTGTTTGTAAGTTTGATGCAATCTCTTTTCTTAGTTCTCTCCTTTTTTCAGTTCTTTAATATATATGGGCTCATTAAGGACATACAAAGTCATTTAGAAAACATGTTCTCACCCATCTCTTATTTTCAAAATGAGATAAATGGCAAAAATGAATGAAAGGAAGGACTGTTCACACAGACGGAAGCATATCTTGGGAATTCTGGAATAATTATCATAAACAGTAAGAATGAAATTGTGTAGATCAAAAAAAAATTTTTCGAATAAACTAAAGAAGGGATTTATGGTTTACGCTCTTGTTCCATCAATTGTTTCTCATTTTCTCTTTTATACAAAAAGAAATGCTAAAGGGGGCAAAATTATAGAAAAAATTCCTAAAAATTATTTTTCTTAAAATAAAGGACTTTAAAATTATTTTAATATTTTAATATAATTACTTTTTAATCACATGCATTGCACGTTGTTGTTGTGTTTCGTTGTGTACACTCGTTAATTCTTTATAATATAACCATTTCTTTATAATATAATGATAGCCTAAATTTTAATAACGATATACTTTAATATTATTTTACATAAAATAAATATGAAAGTTAATTTATATTAGCCTATATAATAATTACAATATATACTTATTTTTAAAATTTTTCATTAAATATTTGTAAAATTTAACAACGAAAGTAAAAAAAATCTAAAAGGACAAAATATATATCACAAATGATATAAATCTTTAACATATGTCTTCAAATCTTGATTTTAGTTCCATATATATAAAAGACAATTATATACAATGACTAAGATAATAAACTATCAAAAAATTGATAACAAGATATAACATTAACCTTGAAATTAACTAATATTTTCTTTAAAAAATATATTTATTCTTTTCCAGTTGAAAGAGAATCAAATATAAGTATTCTCTTATTGAAAATTGTATATTGTTCGTAAAACATAAATTGAGAATTTAAATTAATTGAAAAACACAAGCAATGAATTTAATTACTAATATTAGCTAATCGAACATAATTTTAGTAGAATTATATCATAATCAAATAAAAAAACTACAATTTGAATAAGAGAGTATAAACTCATTAATACATAGTATAAACTTGTTTATGCACAGAAACAACTTATCGATACAAAGCACTGCGTAAACTATTAACCCGCAGCAAAGCCCCATTAATTTTCCTTGCAAACCAAATAAACATCCAACACCAAAACTATCAACAATCCCAGCAAACAAATTCTCACCATTATCTTTAGGTACACAATCTTTATTGTTGACCTTTCTTGTTTTCAACCAAGCCTTCCTATCTCTATTTGTAGTTCATTATCTCATCGTTCAAAACATGAGTGTATTTATTGGTTGAGAACCTTTTTGTCAGTTTATTGTCACATATATCTCTTTTATGGACATCATTGACTGAATCTGCAACCTTGCACAACCCAGAAAGATTCCATAGTCATTATCTACGCAATAGTAGTGTAGCCAATTTTTATTTTTTGCTACCTCATAAATCCTAATGTCCACTTTCGTTCCACAATTACAATATGCATTCAAAAATCTTACTTCTACCCTGCAGGTGGCCGCACTTGACGATGACATGGCTTCTCGACAAACCCTAGCTTTCTTTCTTTTATTTGAGTTTGTTTGTAAGTTTGATGCAATCTCATTTTTTAGTTCTCTCATTTTTTCAATTCTTTAATATATATATATATATGGGCTCATTAAGGACATATAATGTAATTTGAAAATATGTTCTCACCTCTTTCTTAGTTTTCATAATGAGTCAACGGCAAAAAGGAGTGGGAGGACTGTTCACACAGACAGAAGCATACCTCGGGAATTCTGAAATAATTATCATATATAATAAGAACGAAAGTGTGTATTTTATAAAACCTTGGGAACCCAAAAATTTTTTTTCAAATAAACTAAAGAAGGCATTTATGGTTTATGCTTTTGTTCAATCAAGTGTTTTTCATTTTCTCTTTTATACAAAAAAAAATGCTAAAGGAGGCAAAATTATAGAAAAAATTCCTAAAAATCATTTTTCTTAAAATAAGCGACATTAAAATTCTTCTAATATTTGTATATAATTAGTTTCTAATCACATTCATTGCACGTTGTTGTTGTTCGTTGTCTACACTCATTAATTCTTTGTAATATAATGATTTCTTTATAATATAATGGTAGCCTAAATTTCAATAATGATATAATTCAATATTATTTTAGATAAAAATAAATATGATGGTTAATTTATATTTGCTTATATAATAATTACAATTTATATTTATTACAAACCAAATAGACACCCACCAACAAAAAAATTAAGAATCCCAGCAAACAAATTTTCACCATTATCTTCAGGTACCCAATCTTTATGACTGACCTTTCTTGTTTTCAATAAAGCCTTCCTATCTCTAGTTTTAGTTTCATTATATCATCCTTCAAAACATGAGTGTATTTATTGGATGAGAACCTTTGTGTCACTTCATAATAACATATATCTCTTCCATGCGCATCATCGATTGAATCTGCAACCTTGCACACGTAGAAAGCTTCCACAATAATTATCAACACAGTAGCATAACCTGTTTTTGTTTTTTACTACCTCAGAAATCCTAATGCTCGCTTTCTTTCCACATTTACAGTATGCATTCAAAAATCTTACTTCTACCCTGCAGGTGGCCGTACGTGATGATAACATGGCTTTTACGAAAGACTTGACAAACCCTAACTTTTTTTTTTTTTTGAGTTTGTTTGTAAGTTTGATGCAATCTCTTTTTTTAGTTCTCTCATTGTTTTCAAATTTTTAATATATATGGTCTCATTAAGGACATACAATGTCATTTAGAAAATATGTCCTCACCTCTTTCTTACTTTTCACAATGAGTACACGGCAAAAATGAATGGAAGGAAGAACTGTTTAAGCATACGTCGGGAATTTCATAGTAATTATCATAAATAGTAGGAATGAAAATGTGTATTTTGTAAAACCTCAAGGACCCAAAAAAATTTTTTCCAATAAACTAAAGAAGGGATTTGTGGTTTACGCTTTTGTTCCATCAGGTGTTTTTCATTTTCTCTTTTATACAAAAAAAATGCTAAAGGGAGCAAAATTATAGAAAAAATTCCTAAAAATCATTTTTCTTAAAATAAGCAACATTAAAATTATTTTAATATTTGTATATAATTAGTTTTTAATCATATGCATTGCACGTTGTGGTTGTTGCTGTTCTTCGTTGTCTACACTCGTTAATTCTTTACAATATAACAATTTCTTTATAATATAATGATAGCCTATATTTTAATACTGATATAATTTAATATTATTTTATATAAAAATAAAGTCGACTGTTAATTTATATTAGCTTATATAATAATTACAATGTTTACTTATTTTTAAAATTTCTCATTAAATATTTATAAAATTTATATATATATATATATATATATATATATATATATAAGAAGTAATATAAATCTTTAACATTTGTCTTCACATATCGATTGTAGTTCAATATATATAAAAGACAATTATATACAATGACTATGATAATAAACTATGAAAAAAACTGATAACAAGATATAACATTTACTTTGATATTAACTAATATTTTCTTTAAAAAATATATTTATTTTTTTCTCAGTTTAAAGACAATCGAATATAAATATTCTCTTATTGAAAATTGTATATTGTTCATCAAACTTAAATTGAGAATTTAAATTAATTGAAAAACACAAGCAATGAATTTAATTACTAATATTAGCTAATAAAATATAATTTTAGTAGAATTATATCATAATCAAATAAAAAAACTATAATTTGAATAAAAGAATATAAACCCATTAATACACCCTATAAACTTTTTTATGCATTGAAACAATTTAGTGATACAAAACACTGCATAAACTATTAACCCACAGCAAAGCCCCATTAATTTCCCTTACAAACCAAGTAAACAGCCACCACTAGAACTATCAATAGTCCCAACAAACAAATTCCAACCATTACATTCAGGTACCCAATTTTTATGGCTGACATTTCTTATTTTCAATCAAGCCTTCCTATCTCTATTTTTAATTTCATTATCTCATCCTTCAAAACATGAGTGTATTTATTGGATGAGAACCTTTGCATCACTTCATGGTCACACATATCTCTTTCATGCACATCATCGACTGAATCTGCAACCTTGCACCACCCAGAAAGATTCCACAATCATTATCTACACAGTAGTAGTATAGCCTATTTTTATTTTTTATTGCCTCAGAAATTCTAATGCCACCTTTCTTTCCACAATTACAATATGCATTCAAAAATCTTACTTCTACCCTGCAAGTGGTCGTACTTGAAGATGACATGGCTTTTAGGAAAGGCTTGACAAAGCCTACCTTTTTTTATTTGAGATTGTTTGTATGTTTGATGCGGTCTATTTTTTTAGTTCTCTTGTTTTTCAATTCTTTAATATATTTGGGCTCATTAAGGACATTCAATGTCATTCAGAAAATATGTTCTCACTTATTTCTTACATCTCACAATGAGTAAACGGTAAAAATAAATGGAAGGAAGGATTGTTCACACAGATGGAAGCATACCTCGGGAATTCCAGAATAATTATCATAAACAGTAAGAACGAAAGTGTGTATTTTGTAAAACCTCAGGGACCCAAAAAATTTTTTTCCAATAAACTAAAGAAGGGATTTGTGGTTTATGCTTAAAATAGAGAAAGTAAATCTGTTTTCTTATATGTTTTATCATAACATACTACCACCTATTTATACAAGAATACTTCCTTAATTCTAGCCTAGGACATTCTTAATCTAACTAGGATTACGTAACGGTTATAGAAAAGGAAACCTGAGTCATTATCCTAATCAAATAAGGATTACTAGTTAGATTAAGAATGTAAATACGTAATCCTAATCAAATAAGGATTATTAATATACTTAATCATTAAAACATAAAATCCATCTTTTCACTTTCAAACCTTCTTTAAGTCATGAAAATTGCTTAAATATTAGAATTTAAATCCAAGCTTTAAACCATCACCAAAATACTTAATTTTAAGCTCATCTAAATCAAAATCAAACTTGAAAACCAAAGAAACTCAATGGCCCTTCACCCTCATAGGTTCGACCATTCTTCCAAAACCAAATGGGAAGTGGTTTCTTTCCAAATTTATTTCACAAATCAATAGAAAATACAACTCAAAACTCATTTACAATCATAGGAATGCAAAGCAAGAACAAAAGCCAAAACCCTTCCTCTAAGCAAGGTTTGGCCAAGGAAGCGGAAAGGAGAAGGGGGTGTTCCCCTCCTCTTCCAAGCATTCCATTAAGCTTATTAAACATGAAAAATCATATATTAAGGCAAATCACAATGCACTTCCCCAACTCAATTCACACATTTCTACAAAAATCATTCAAACCTAAAATTCACAACTCAAAGAATTTTAAAGAGAGAAGGAGGTATTATTGCACTAACCTCTCAAGCAAGCTTAAAGAAGCTTAAAATCTCTATTCTTGGACCTTCTCCTTGCCTTTACTAGAGGGTTCTCCAACCTCTTCAAAGTAGGAGAAAAAGACATTAAACCCAAAATTACTCATAAGAAAATAAAAGAGCATGATTTAATGCATAGATTTCATGGCTAATCCTAGAATTATACTTAATAAACTACAAAACCCAAAAGTTACAACTTACCTCATTTAATGGCAACTTCTAATCCAAGGCTTAAGAACTCCAAATTCAACCTTCTACTAATTAATTAATATGGTTTAATTAAGATTCTATAATTTAATTAGGTTATTTGGTAGTGATTTGTGGTGGAAAAATGAAAGAAAATGGAGAAGAAGGAGAGCTTGAAGTTGGCGTGGAAGATGGAGATGGAAGGAGGGAGAAGGTGTTGATCAGTTAAGTAGCAAAGTCAAACTTT
>CANUEP010089493.1:0-25850 GCA_947857235.1 Jatropha podagrica
ACATACAGTTAGACATTTATATAACATAGAGTCCATTTTAATACCTCAGGAAGTTTTGGGTATGCCAACTGAACCCATTTTCAGCCACAGTTAGGCTATTTGAAGGGTATAACAGGCAGTGGCCGCGACTTATTGGTATTAAAAATGGATCCTTTTTTATGTAGATCGGCTAGCAGTGTGAAGTCAGATGACTCTGAATCTTCAGAAATAAAAAAGATAATAAACAGAAATGAATTAATATTGCAAGATTTTAGTAAAGCTATTGATGAATGGGAAATACCTAAAGTAGATAAAGAACAAATATATAAAATTTCAAAATTTAATCTATGGAAAACTGATTATGTAATTAAAACTGAAGAAAGAGATTTTCAATTAAGTAAACCTTTTGAGAAAATAACTTTACTTTCAACTAAAACATTGCAGCAGCATAAAAGTAAAAAATATAAATATATTCATATTGGGTTTATTCAAGTTGGAATAAAACCTTTAACTCGTGAAGGATTAAACACTAGTATATTAGCAGTAGTAAGGGATGCCAGATTTTTAAACTTTCAGGATTCTTTATTAGGATCAGTTGAAACTAGTTTAAGTGAAGGTCCAATATCATTTGAAGTATATCCATATATGACTATCTCATTAAATGATATAAACATATTAGAAAGTATGGTATTAGAAATAAAAACTCATAATTATAAAATGAAGCAAGGATCAATTCCTATAGCATTAATATATAAAATTCATTATAAAGCAATGAATTCAGCGTTTGGTACTAAATATAAATTACAACCTAAAATTGGAGAAACTAAATTCTTACAGACAGATTTAACTAAAACTAATACAGTAATACCTAGAACTATACAGTGGAAAGATATAACATTGCCAGAGGAATGGGTATTAGAAGGAATTATACCCCCTCCAGTTCAAGAAAGAATAAAACCAAACATAAATTTACAAAAAATTGAACAATATGAAGATGGTAAAGTAACTTTAAAGTTTAATAGAAGCCAAAGCTCTAGATATACAGGATCAACATCTTCTGTAACAACAGAAGGAGTAACAGATATACCTTCGGTAATTTATGCAAAATATAAAGAAACTGAACCTAAGCCTATAATCCAAACTGTAGTAAAACCCAGGTATTCAACCTCAGATATACCAGAACAATATCTTAAAATGAAAGGAGTAGACTATAGTTCTTCAATCCCACAGGCAGTATATAATCCAATAGAGAATTATGTAAATCAACAGTCTGATTTAGCTAACTCATCACCAGAATCACCAACAGCTTCGGCTATAACAGAAAATATAAATGAAATAAATAGAAAATTAAATGTAATCAGTAAAGTAGAAATTGAAAAGGAACTCATAAAGGAAATAACAAAAACAAGAAATTTGGTAAAATTAAATAGAATAGTTAAAAAAATATAATTTTGAGATATTAAAAGAAGAGTACTTAGATTATAAAACAAGTAATAAGGACAGAATAAAATTTTTCAAATGGTTTGAATTATATAAAGAAAAGAGTTTAAATCCAATAACAGTTAGGGATAAAAGGCCAGAATGGATAGTAAATGATAGAGTTATACAAAGTGATTTTCCACCTAAGACAATTAGTAATATGAAATATCAAGATAATGAAATTATATGTGCACCATATAAAATAGCCAGAGAAAATGATACAGATAAAAAAATAATAGAACAAAATAACTTTAGTAATGCAAGTTTAATATGTTTAAATACACAGTTAAAAAAGATAGAGAATTTATTAGAAGAAAAAGAGGTAAAAATAAAAGGTAAAGATAAAATACAATCTCACATTTTTAAACCATATCAACTTACTACATCAAGCCAGAATGAACTAAAACAAAAATTTGTTGAAAAACTAAAGGATCAATTGAGTAAAATAGAATCAACTTCAACAAATATAGCACCTGAAACACCACAATCTTCCAGGAATATAAATATGATAGAAGAAGAATCAGTAACTAGTATAAGTGAAAATGAATCAGAGGACATTAAACAATTTAATATAAATCCTATATCCCACAGAGAAATAGTAAGTAGAGCACCAGACTTAGGTATAATTGATAAACAAAATAGTATATCTCAATTTAAATATAATGCAACAACTATATATGAATGGAATATAGATGGACTCACTGAATATAACATTTTAAGTATATTACAGCAAATGACTATGGCAGCTAATGCATATAAAATCCAGTCATTTGTATCAGATAGGGCTATAGCAGAAATAATTATAGCAGGATTTACAGGTCAACTAAAAGGTTGGTGGGATTACCACCTAACCGATCAGCAACAATCAGAAATATTAAATGCAGTATAAGTAAATAGTGAAGGAGAACCTATTTGTGATGAAAATGGTGATACCATCCAAGATGCAGTATCAACCTTGATTTTAACGATCTCATTACATTTTATAGGAGACCCATCATACTTAAAAGATAAAAATGCAGAATTATTAAGTAATTTAAAATGTAAAAAATTAAGTGATTTTCAATATTATAAAACTACATTTTTAACTAGATTAATGTTAAGGGAAGACTCTAATCAAGCCTTTTGGAAAGAGAAATTCTTGGCAGGACTTCCATTCTTTCTGGGGGAAAAGGTTAGGAACTATATAAAACAACAGTATGGAAATCTAATACCATATAATAGATTAACATATGGACAATTAGTTAGTATAATTCAAAAGGAAGGATTACAAATTTGTCAAGACTTAAGATTACAAAGAACTTTAAAATATGAGTTACATAAAACTAAACAGGAATTAGGAACTTTCTGTAAACAATTTGATTATGGTATGACATTAAATAAACATTGTAGAGGACAGTGTTCAGAACAAAAATCTAAAAAATATTATAAAAGGAATAAATATTATAAGAGAAATTATGAAATAAAACCAAGTAAAGAGCAATATTATAAAGGAAAGAAGAAAGGTTATAAACCATATAAGAAAAATAAAAGGAATGAACAGATAAATAAATCTCAGGATAAAAAATCATATAAGGACTTAACCTGTTATAATTGTGGTAAAAAAGGTCATACATCGAGATTTTGTAGATTTAATAAAAAATTAAATGAATTAAATTTAGAGGAAGACATAATAAATAAAATCCAAGAATTATATATAGATTCAGAAACTTCAGAATCAGACGTAACTGAAAGTGATAACCAGCTAGATGAATTTGGAACAACCTCTAGTTCAGAAAAATCAATAAATATGTTAACTAGAGATCAAAGTACATTATTGGAAGTAATAAATAATATAGAAGATAATGACACTAAAGCTAAACTCCTTAAGAAATTGATAAATAGTTTTGCGGAAAATAAAGAAATAAAAGAGAAGATTCCTAAAATAAATAAACAAACTTATGATTTAACCACTATCTTAAATAAAAATAGGAAAACAAAGGAAGAAATTTTTATAAAGGAATTACAGAGAGAAATAAAAACAATAAAAAATGAAGCAAAAGAATTAAAAGATCAACTTCAGGAAAATAAAAAGAGAATAAAAATATTAGAAGAACAAGTAAATTCTGATTCCTCTTCTTCGAATGAAGATAAGGAAGAAGAAGAAATTAGGGATGAACAAATCAATGAGTTAAAAGATGAAGAATTAGATAATAATTTTATATTACTATTACAAGAAATAACATCTAGAAAGTATTTAATTAAATTAGTTATTAAATTATCAGATAATTTTATAATAGATACTATAGCATTGTTTGACACAGGAGCAGATTTAAATTGTATAAAATCTAATTTAATACCTAAGAGATTTTGGTTAGAGACTAAAGAAAAATTAAAAACAGCAAATAAAACAAATCTAAACATTTTAGGAAAAGTAGAAGCATCAGTAGTAAATCAAGACTTGGAAATAAAGACAGTATTTTTACTATCTCCACAAATAAATTATATGGTAATTTTAGGAACACCCTTCATAAGTCTTATAACACCTTACTCTGTAAAAGATGACTGTATTACAATTAAAATAAAGAATAAAACAATTAATTTAGAATTCACAGAAAAACCCAAGAGAAAGAACTTAAATTTAATAAAAGCTCATTCTATAAGGACAATGGAGATAAACTCATTAATAAAATCAAAATTAGAAGACTTAAAAGATTTTAAAAATAATATGCATTTAAGAAGAATTAGAGACCAATTGGAAACAGAATTTGTAAAGAATAAGATTAAAAACCTAAAGGATTATATGGAAAGAAAATTATGTGCAGATCATCCTAATGCTTTTTGGAACAGAAAACAACATATGATAGATTTGCCATATGAAAATAATTTTGATGAAAAAACTATTACTACCATATATATATATATATATATATATACTTAATATAGTATAAAAGTACTTAAATCTAGAAATTTCCAGCATTTTCATAAACCTGATCTTTACTGTATTCTCAAGGTATAACTGAATTTATAGGACTTCAAATTGAGTGAAGCTTAATTCATTAGAAAGATAAGATAAAATTCCACAAATGTCATGAAAGGACCATAGTCCAGATCATTTTCTAAGAGGGTGAAAGAAACCCAAAAACACAGACCAACAATCTAAACACGATTTAGCACAACTAGTTTTGGTATAAAAATCATAAGTTGAGCTATAGGTGTTCAAATTAGACACAAGAGGATCGTTTAGAAAGCTAAGAAGTAGAACTACAACTTTTATGAAGAACACAAGATATTATCTTGCCATTTTAGTGGCCAAAAGGGACAATGAATTCGGACTTACATGTGAGACACCGTAACAAAACAAGTTTTGATATTTAAATCATAAGTTGAGCTACAAGTATTGGAATTGAACATAAGAGGATGTTTTGGAAAGCTGAGAAATAGAGATAAAACTTTCATGAAGAAGTCAGAAATGGATGGAAATTATAAAAGGGTCAAATTGACTTTTAGTCCCACCTAAGTACACCTCTAACATCAAAACTCATCAATTTAACCAAAACATACAAAGTTCTCAAAATTCCTTCAAAAACCTAAAATTGAAAACCTAAGAAAATGAAAGGGGAATGAGAATATTATTGCACTAACCTTATAATGAATTTTAAAGAAGCTTAGAACACTCTAATCCTTATCCTTCTCTTTGCCTTTGGTGGAGGGTTCATCAATTTCTTCAAAGTAGCAAAAATAATCATTAAAATCAAGAAATGATTAAAGATGAAGATGGAGCATGATTTAAAGCATAATCTAACATATAAATACTATGAATTCCTTAATTAAATCCTTAGAACCAAAAATCACAACTTACTTGAATTTGTGGCAAACTCCAATATCTTTACTTCTAATCACCAAAAACCACCTTGTTTAACTTAATTCTTCAAGTTTAATGGCAATACTATGGTTTAATTGATCTATTTTAGTGTAGTTTGTAAGTAGAGAAATTGAAAGAAAATGAAGAAGAAGAACAAAGAAAGTGGCGTTGGAATGGGAGGAAAAGAAGAAGAAGAAGAAGAAGAAGAAGAAGAAGAAGAAGAAGAAGAAGAAGAAGAAGAAGAAGAAGTTGGATAAGTTTTGTTGACTAAGTCAACAAAACAAATGTTGCTAATTCACCACAATTTGACAAGTGTATAACTTAGATCAAGTTAAGGTATTCTAATCCAAGGGCTCTAAATATTCACCAAATATTTCTCTTTTAATTATTATTTAACTCCACTAATTAATTAACTTAACTCCATGAAAATAATTTCTCAATTTTTCCTAATACACTACACTATAAAATATTATTCATTAAATACTTAAATTCTCCAAAAATATTCATGAAATATTTTCTATCTACTTAAATCATATAAACATACTCCAAATATATTAAATAAAATATAAAACATCAATAGTAATTTTTTCGAACAAAAATAATACAAAGTTTTAGACCGATGTTACTATTCACATACCGATAATCTACTATTCACTAATAATTTATTACTTACTTTGTCATGAAAAATTTATATCTTAACTTTAATTAGTTAAGACAAATCACATAAAATCTAATTAACTCCACAAATATTAATTATGTTCAATGTCAATATCGAGTCTAAATAAAATATTATTTCTCTCTCTAGTGATACCATTTATGACCCGTCCAAATAATATTATTTTAAGATCTGAAATTTTGGGGCGTTGCATGCCCTCCATGCCATCATTTTAGAAATTGTATATCCATGATCTCTTTTTATCCTATCTTTAAAATGATTCAAGTCTCAACCTAGGTTAATCTGAAAATCTTCTAAATATTGTTTAGCTAACCAAGAAGATGTGGTATGGAAATTTTTGAAAACCTTTGCATCCTCAATACCGAAGAAAGAGTTCAGGAATTACTAAATCAAGAATTACTAAATATGGGACTATAGGAGTGCATTCAATCGTCAAAACAAGTATAGGTGAAATCACTTTTTATTATATAAGTGGGTTTGTAACTAACTTTGGGTTCAGAAGGCTTCCATAAACCTTCCACACACAATTTTCTTGCTTGCACCTTGCTTGTACTTTCTCCTTACAATTCTTATAAAACCAACCTTGCCACCTATTTTTTCTCCCATATTATTTGCAAGCCTCTTTAAACTGTCCCAAATTCCTAAAAACCAAACCTATTCTAAGTCTGGGGTTATGCGTGCCTTTAGATGAATTGAAAGTTGGATATCTTATTTTATTTTAATCTTTTGAATCTGACTCGGTCAATAGCTCATCATAGGGAGCATAGTCTGAGTCATCGTCATTGACATTAACTCTCATCGACTCATTTATTTTACTTAAACCAATTTCTGCCCCATGCCCTTTTGGTTTATCTCCTATAGATGGTTGAGTAATCCTATCTCTTTCATCCATTACCTAAGTGAAGTCATCATCCACTTCTTCAACATTATAATCAGTATCTCTTAATTCCTCATCTCCATCATCATTCTCATTTAAGTCCATACCATCCTCTTGTCTGTCACCCTTTACCCTTTCACCCTCACCACCCTCAAAGACAAACTCAAACATGTCATTCAATTCAAGTGCATCTAAATCAATATGTGAGAAATTATTTGAGTATGAAATTTTATTGCTTAATTCAAATCTACAATCAGTGTTTAAGGTACTGTTTGAATTTTTTTTTCAAAGTTGAGCCCATCATGTTTATTTATCAAATCATAGTCTGATGATTTATTACCTGAGAAAGTATAAACAATAAAATAATGCAAATCATTATCATTGCTAAGAAAAAATATTAACATACAAAACAACCAAAATGTCTATTAATTTAAAATCATGCATAACACACCAAACAAATTACTAAGAAATATGGATGCGAGAAAAAAAATAAAAAAATAATTTAAATATGTTTTATACTTTTTTTTCACAGTGCGAGTCAGAGGTAGGCACATTGTATAGCTAAGACCTAAGGGTTAAGGAGTTGTGCACTTCCAAATAAATAAAAAAAATGAATTAAAAAATTCATTTTCTAAAAAACATCATGCTGAGTATAAAACCCAGTGGTACTCAACAATATATATGCATCACATAGCAAATAGGTATGATTCATTCAAACCATACACAGCATCAATATAGATATATCATTTATAATCAAGACATTCATGCCATAAGAGCATATTACATCATTTAAACATCTAAACCAAGTCGTACATATACATGTTGCATACAATAATAGTTTCTCACAGTAAAAGTGGTTATGTACACATTTTATGATAATCTGCATACTGTATAACTATATGGATTTCACTGTAACAATCTGCATGTTATAGATTTACATACACTAATCCGTAGGTAACTTGAGTTACAATAATTTGTCCATTACATTTAATATTAATAGTTTACTCATTAATTCAAATAATTGGGCCTTAATAATGACTCAGAAGAAGCAGAAGTAGAACAGGTAACAGAACGGTGTCTGATAACAGTCGGACTAATACTGGCTAATTAACCTTTAATAGTAGACTTAGAAAGTCTTGCAGATACAGAATCAATAGAGTGCGTCCACTCATCCTAAAGACACTCGTGTGTCTAGCATATGATCATAGCGTAATTCAAATCAGATCTCATAGCATGCTTTATTTTCAGAAACAGATAACCATATTCTAGCAACTACTCAACTAAAACCACAGTAAGAGCCCATTAGTTCCTTTTTAATTTGATCCAATTTAATTTCATTTTCAAGTGTTTATCTCACATGGATAAGACAGATAGCTCAAGCCACTTGATTAAGGTAGCATTAATCCACATGTATCTTAGTCTAATATCACTCAAGATGTCAAGTAAGTAAGCGTACCTAGTGTATAACACTTAGTTTTCCAAAGTATAACCCCAAATTGGCATTATCAAGTTATAAGCACACACTTAGTTCATGGTAGTTCATAGGTCAAGCAAGTCAACATCATAATAGTAAAGTTTTAGTGTGTTTTCTAACAATCCATTTATTATACAAGCAAGTATAATATCGCATATCAAGTTTAGCTCGAGGCATATGAAGAACCAATCAGATTTCACCTAAGCTAAGTTTATTTCAATTTGTAATCACACAACACGTAGCATTGAACTTCAATAGATTATTAGGATAAATAACTCATCAAATCATAACCAACTAATCAATATCCCCTATTTTTTTTCATGGTCTAATACTAAACAAAAGTTAACTTAATTCTCACATTCAAACTTATATTAAATTCTTAGGTTATAATAACAAGTATAATTAAGTGATAGTTCTCAATTAAGATCAATTACACATAGTTCATATCTTGTGTATTCTCCATTGATGTTCATATGATACTTTAGTCTCATTTAAAGAGGATTCTCAGGAAAACCACATCAAAGATACATTAGGTATGCATGTAGAGGGTTCAAGAAACATTAGAAGGTCAAAAATACAACATAGCATTGAAAGGGATAGTGGAGAACACGAGCTAGGCATGCTAGATGGCATGGCCATGCTAAAAGGGTCAAAAAATATACCTATAGTCATTAGCAAGGATGGGCTGGGCGTGCTACATGGCATGGCCATGCTAGAAAGCCAGTTTTAGTAGTACACAGCACGAGCTAGGCATGCTCGAACCAATTTTACTATTTGATTCATAAATTGAGCTATGATCATCCAAATTCAACACAAGAGGATGTGTTAGAAAGCTAAAAAATAAATCTATAGCTTTTATGCAAGACACTAGTTAAAAACTAGGCATCTTAGATTTCAAAATAAGCAATCAATGTGAATATATAAGTTTAATGCCATGACAGAACGAGTTCTGGTGTTTAGATTATAACTTAAGATACAGACATCCAAATTAGACACAAAAAAATGGTACAGAAAGCTAAGAAATAGAGCTAAAAATTTTGTGAAGAGCTCAAATACAGATAAAAAACATAAAGGGTCCTAAACTAAACCGAACTAATAAGACACATAGCATCAAAGTTTATCAATTCAAGCAATTTACACAGAATTTTCAATCTCTACACTTAAAAACATTAGCTCTCAAAATCAATAAATGGGAAAATAACAATTTTCATGATCAACAACACCAATAATTAAAATCAAACTAAACATATAATTGCAAAGCACAAACCTTAAAATCACACAATAGCAACCTAACTTCACAATTAAGCCTTCCCTTTGCCTTTGTCAACCTTAGAAGGTTCACCCCTCTCTATGGGCATGAAAACAAAAACAAAATATCATAAACCATTAGGGATTCATAATCTTTTAACAACACTAACTCAAAAATATGATTAGATTGGAAAACAACACATGGATTGCAAAAATAAAATCTTACCTTGATTATGGAGTGCCTTCAATTATCACAACCTAATTGCACCCCCAGTGATTTTTTTAGTTTGTAAACCCTTGCCTTTGCTATTTACTCTCGATCCAAGAATAAACTATGAAAGAAGATCAAAAATCACTAACAACAATTGTCTTCTCTTTTTTAGTATAACTTCTAGTCATCCACTATTTTGCTCTGTTCAAAAGTGATACAATAGAAAAGACATTAGGAGAGAAAAAAAAATATTCTTTTTTCTATAGGTCACAGTAATGGCTACACACTATATAGGTTAGATTCTTGCTATTTAAAATGATAAATATTGTTGTGAACACTGTGTCCAACCATACTCAACAACTTTTTTCTCATTATGTTATTGGTTAAATATTATAAATCTAAGATTTTTTATTATTTGATATATTTTTAATTGTTGTGTAGGCAAAGTGTAGTAAAATTAATTTGTTCACATTATCAATAGGAATGAATTATTATAAAAGGTGTTGTTGAAAGATGGTGTTCACTGTATTTTCTTTTACTTTTTTTTATATAAAGACAATATAATTAAAGGAGTAGTCCACTGTATATGCTATAGCAAAAAATAAAGAATTAGTGAAGGAAAAATAAAGAATTTTCCAAATGAAAATTCTACAAGAAATCATTATTTATTGATATGATATATTTGTTATGTTCTTTCATTTTCGGACAAAGTGGCCATAAAAATATATTGGACTCTTGATGTTTTAATTTTATTTTTTATTAGTCTATAATAATATGAAATGCAATGCCAACAATAATTTGTTATATGTGAAAAAATTGAGTAGTTTATATGTTATTCATTTACGCAATAAGGTTTTTTCAAATTAAGTCACCTAGCTAGTGGGCCTTGCGCAGGGAGGGATTTTCAATTAGGTTGCATAGCTGGTGCACCTCGTGCAGCGAGGATTTTTTTGAATCAAGTCATCTAGTTGACACACCTTGCACAGTGAGGATTTTCAATTAAGTTGCCTAGCTGGCGCACCTCACACAGCGAGGGATTTTCAATTAAGTCGCCTAGTTGGCACGCCTCCCACAGCAAGAATTTTTCGAATCAAGTTATCCAGCTAACACACCTCATGTAGCGAGAATTTTCAATTAAGTCGCCTAGTTAGCGCACCTTGCACAGTAAGAAATTTTCAATTGAGTCGCCTAGCTAGCGCACCTCGCACAATAAGGATTTTTTGAATCAAGTCGCCTAGTTGACACACCTCGCGCAAAGAGGATTTTTTAAATTAAGTCACCTAACTGGTACGCTCCGCGCAGCGAGGATTTTTTGAATCAAATCATCTAGCTGACGCACCTCGCGCAGAGAGGGATTTTCAATTCAGTGGCCTAGCTAGTGCACCTCGCAATAAGGATTTTTCAGAATAAGTCGCCTAGCTGACACATCTCGCATAGTGAGGATTTTTCAAACTAAGTAGCCTAATTGGCGTGCCTCACGTAGTGAGGATTTTTTAAATCAAGTCGTCTAGCTGACGCACCTCGCGCAGTGAGGGATTTTTCAAATAAGTCACCTAGCTGGCACCCATCGTGCATTGAGGGATATTTTTTCTATTAAGTTGCGTGGCTACCACCCGTCATGCAGTAAGAGATTTTTCAATGAAGTCGTCTAGCTGACACACCCCATGCAGCGAAGAAACTTTTCAATGAAGTCGTCTAGCTAACGCACCTTATGTAGCGAGGAAATTTTTTAATCAAGTCATCTAACTGATGCACCTCTCGCAGTAGGGATTTCCAATTTAGTCGTCCGGCGGATGCACCTCGCGCAGCAAGTATTTTCATTCAAGTCATCCAGCATGCCGCATCTTCTTGAGTGGAGCCTTTCCAAACTTGGGTTGAACACAGTATCACACTTATTCATTCAAGCCGCTTGTATGGCACATTTCATTCTACTCTCCATCATTTGAAAAGATAGCTTCTAAAAGAGGAGCATCAACATCAAATCACCAACGAAGTTAGCACACCACAATCACGCAAGCCATCTGAAGAATGCAGACCAAGTAAGTATGATTACTACTTACGCATCTACTTTACATTTTGATAAAATCTTGCTTGAAAAGCAAAATATTATCAAAATGGGGGCAAACTGTGGACACTCAATTTTTGCCCAAAAATAGACTCAGTGATGATAACCTGTATTGCTAAAGAATGGGTTGAAGCGCCCAAGAAACTTGATCCCGAAGTGATAATCCGATTTTAGGAATGCAACTCTTAACACCATTTTCATATTTTTTTTGCGAGATGGGATCCCAAAAGCACATCTCGGATTCTCCCGGAATGCACCCTGGGGTCCTATGACGCCCTTTGTATCATCCGGACCAATTCTAATAAAAATCAGGTCAGTTCACTAATGAGGCCCACAGTAGCCCAAATGGGGTCCGCTTGTGGGGCCCATTAGTAATCCTTAAAGGGCCCATTAGTTGTAATGGCATTTCTCACGATAAAATGAGTCTAAAATGTCCAATTGATTCGATTCTTGAACTAGGAACCCTAAGTTAAGAAATTGGATCCATTAGATCGTTTTCACGTTCTCGGGATTCGTACTAAAATAGGGGCTGAAAATGAGTCTCGGGGTCACCAGGGATGAATTTTCACACCTTACATCAATGTATGAACTATTTGAACCGATTCCATGAAAAATCAAAAATCGACTCGTTTGTGGAACCCACATGTGGGGCCCACCTGCCATATAAGCAGTAAATAGTGTCGTTTTTACCCACTTGAGATCATGGACTCAGAAGCTAAAAACTAACTAAAATTGGACCATTTGTGAGAGGAACCCGTAAAGATTCAAGTTCATGGACATTTGAGGATTTCTGGCTTGAACTGACGCCAGTTAGAAGAGACTAGTGCAGGAAAGTCAAATCTAGCGCGCGCTAGATCCAACTGCCCTGCGCCGGTTCCAACTGACCTACGTCAGTTGAACCCCAAAATCTCCAAGTTTCTGTCTCATGTTCATAATTGATTTTATAGTGATTATAGACTTAATTTACCTTGGTTTGGGATGAAAATCAATTCCATCGGTTTTAGTTTGTAAGTTTCAGAATGAAAATAACTTAAAAACATCGAATCATACCTAGATTCTAATATCAAAATGGGTTAAGACCTAAGGGTTGAAAACTCATGATTGATCCAGATGAGTACGTTAATGATTTCAAGGAATATTTCTTGCTGGGATTTGTGAATTTTGTTCATCCAACAAGATAAACACTGTGATTATGAGCTTGAAATAACATTAAAATTGTTATATTTTATTTTCTAACATTTATTTTGTACATATTTAATCTTTGTTCTTCATATTATTATGATTATATGTTGTTTATTTAATTTCTATCAAATTTCACATTTCTATCAATTATTTATATTTTGTCAGTTTCGATTTTTATTACTTATTATCTATTTTATGGTTATTTATCACTTATGGACTAATATTTGAATTTTGGTGATTTTTATTTAATGTATGCATAAATCATTTTGCATGATGTTTGTATGTGATTTAATTGTTAATTTTGCATGGTTAATATTCTGAGTTTAGTGTAATTTATTTGAATACGATTGTTGAATTTATTATTTATTGGATTTGTAATAATATTTATGTAATTACATTGAGAATTCAAATGAATTCTCATTTTAATTGATTTGTAATAGATAAGTCATAATTTTATTTGATTTGAAATAATTTTTCTGATGATGATCTGTATTAAGTAAATAAGATTTGAGAATATATAAGGAATTTATGGGTAGAATATATTAAATAGGAAAGGTTGTAATTATTTTCTCCTTCCCCTTTTCTTTTGTGGATGTTTAACTCTCTACGCTTGATGTATGATTTTATTTATGATAATGTGCTTAAATGACACTGTTTTCGAAATTGACTAAAATGGATTTTCATCTCAATTTAAATTAATACCGCAATTAATAAGTAATAAATATTTGGACAACTAACAAGCCGGTTTTAGACCAGGCGAAATGGGTGCCTAACACCTTCCCATCTCCGTACCCAACTCCCGAACTCATTCTGGTTGAAACCGAATTAATTAGTTTCAACGAATTAATTAATTCGAGAATTTTTTCTAATTTAGTAAAATAGGGTGGCGACTCCAAATATTTTCAAAACCTTATCAAAGTAAGAAAACATTTTTTTTAGGATAAAAATAGGATTGGATAAAATAATTTTCGTGAATTAAAATGAACCAAACCCATTTCATTTTAATTCGGTTTACTCGAGTGACTCTTGAAAAAATCATAAAACATTGTGCGCAAGCTACGTCGTCCTCAGAGAGCAAGACTTCGCACAAGGGATAGTGTTAATCATGTGCTTAAGGTGCAATAAGGCTGTTGAGGTATGGAACATGAGTGGGATCGGAGATCCAACTAATGTTTCTTTTCAAGGTTTCTTATTATAGGTCATTGCTTCTAATTTGGAGGACACTCTACAATCAGTTATTTTTATTGCATAGTCCCTTTGGCATATGTATAATAAAGTGCTATGGAATAGTGTTAATCATGATGTTGTTGGTACTTTGCATGCATTGTACAAGTTGCTTCAGGAATGGAAGGCAGCTACATTGGTCACAACAGCTTGATGTCATGCCGTCAATCGGACCTGTATAACACTAGGCTAGGGACACCAAGACAGTTCAAGATAGCAAGGATTTGTTGATGGCGCCATATTCTTGGATTTGCGCATGGCTCGATTTGGGTCTGTATTTGGACTGCCAGATGGTGCATTCCTTAGAGCGCTCTCTAGCTTCTTTAACTCTTACACAGATCCACAATTGGTGGAGGCGCTGGCTCCTCAATCTTGTTTATCATAGTCACAATCTAACCTTCCCTCTCTAGGATGTTTCTATTTAGATTGTCAGTCAATTCTTTTTTCTTTGAATAACAATAATTTAGATATATCTGAATTTGATATGGTTTTACAAGATTGTAAAGTTTTATTAGCTTCTAAGCCAAATGTGGCTATTAAATGGGTTCAGAACCATGCTAACATAAATGCTCATTTTGTGGCTCGAGCTTTCTATAGACATGTTTGTCTCCAAGAGTGGACATCAGTTCCACAATGTTTGTTACCTTTTTATTAGTCTTAATGCAATCTTCTTTATTTGCCTTCAAAAAAAGAAAAATCATAAACAAAATAGTATCTATATATATATATATATATATATTCCTTAAGCAAAAAATATTTTGTAAATGCTAATTCGGCATCATCTAGTTTTAGATTTTTTTTTCTTTTTTTAAAATTTTTCTAGACTTTTAATTCTTTTTAACACAAAAAATACAATTATTTATTAATTAAAAATAATATGATTTGCATTGTTATCATTAATAATCTTTTTTAAAAATAAATTCAAATTCTAAACCTCTTTAATTAATCTAATCTCTTTATTATGGTATCATTTTACAAAATTTTTAAAAAAAGCTGACTTGGATTACTCTATCATCAAAAGCAAAGATCGCTCTTTCTATTAATTGAATACTATTTATATAACTCAGCAATTTTAACTATTTCTCTCTTTCAAATCACTCACAGTTTGATATAACAATTATTTTTATTTTCTCATTTTTTTATTTACAGTGGAACCTCGATAAATTAATAATCTCGTTAAAATAATAATTTTCTCTAGTCCCGAATCAAGACTAACATGGTAAATTAATAATTCGCTAAATTTATATAATAATACAAAAAAAAATAAATTCATATAGGTCTCATTTGAGATATATATTAATAATTCATGATCTGTATCAAAATATTTTGTACATAATTCATAACTAAACTAAACAAATTTCTGAAAATATGAATTTAATACTACTTGTTTCTTTTTAAAATTAATATCATCTTAAATCTCATCTCTAATCTTTTTTAAAGCATTAAGAATCTGGTGTAGAGTTCTCATATTGTAAAAGAAAGTAATGTAAGGTGATTGTTGCTTTCGGAGCATCTTTGTACGAAACTTATTCTAATTTTACACTATCACCTCCCACTTTATCTCCTTTGTTGGTTTCCATAACACTTTCAATTATGTATACATTTTATTGAGACTAGTTTTTTAGAATGTGTGTTGCATGTAAATACTCGTTATTTGCACTCGTTATATAATTTTTTTTTATTTTAAGAATTTATTATGTGTATCAACTATATAGAAATTGACATTATATCTATAAAATAAATTAAAAGACATTACATAACTATTCGTAGACATTATATATCTAATTAAAAATATTACAACAACCAATCACTAATATTGTATAAAATATTTGAAATAAATATCATTCTTACTTGTTAACAGTTTGAATATCTTCAATATCACCACAAGTGTAACATCGTAACGATAGCTAAAAAAGATATTTAATCATATACTGTAAAAATAATAATACGAAAAATATAAAAATAAGGATTATTAAATTCAATTTCATAGTAAGTTTTAATTTCTCCAACTTCTATTAGAAGCAATGTTGAGATTAGTTGATTAAAGGATTAGGTATTATGTGATTGGGTTAAATATTGTGTGATTATTGTGTATGACCGCTTATATAATTATCTTGTTTATAATTTATTATATCATAATGTAGAGCATCAAGAAATCCGAGTGTCTCCTAGAGCTCGAGTCAGCAGATAAGAAGACTCAGGTCCATCTTGGTCTCATAAGGCGGGAAGAAAAATATTTTGTGTGTACTTTTTAATTTATAATTTTAAAAAAGAAATAAAGAGATATAAGAATACTAAATTATAATAAATATAAATAACAATTGTTCTATTAATTTATAAATAAAGAGAGTTAATACTACTACAAAAAGAAAATATGATCGCAAACTTAATAATTTCAATTCAAAATAACAAAAGCAATAAATTATTGATAGCGAAAAATAATCAAAACTAAACATCTATATATAGTGGTATGATAAAACAAATTCCTAATTAGAATCATATTAAAGAATAAATTCTTAATTAGAATAAGATTAGATTAAAATTATAATAATAATTAGAATAGAAAAATAAACACAATGTGGTTCCAACTTAGCTATTAAGACTAAATTGTCCTTAATAATATTTTTTATCAATTAGAATATATAGGGGCGTTTTGAGGGCCAAATGCTCCCCCCATTCGTACTTTTATATATATATATATATATATATATATATATTATAGATAGATAATTAGAATCATATTAAAGAATAAATTTATAATTAGAATACGATTAGATTAAAATTATAATAATAATAATTAGAATAGGAAAATAAAAACAATGTGGTCTCAACTTAGCTATTAAGACTAAATTATCCTTAATAATATTTTTTATCAATTAGAATCCATAGGAGCGTTTTGGGGACCAAATGTCCCCCCTCCATTCGTACTTTTTTATATATTATAGATATGTATGAATACTAAAAATTTATCAATGAAAATACATGAATTTAATTAATATGCATGATTAATACTTAATATATATATATATATATATATATATATATATATATATATATATATATATATATATATATATATTAGTATTCACATATATCTATGTCAGTATTCAAATTGTAGAAATATAAACTATATACTCTATAAATTAATAATTATTAATTTACGCGATTAATTAATACCTTGCTAAATTAATAAAATTTCACAGTTTCGACATTATTAATTTATAAAGGTTCGACTATGATTGTTATAATAAAATAATATTTTTAAATTCTCAATTTAAAATTTTAATCGAGAAATTTTGAAGTCCTTATTTCAATTAACTCACAAAAGTTAAAAGAAAATGAAAACTTAACTAATAACTAAATTTAGCCAAAATTTGTGATTAATCAAATTTAATTAAAATAAAAATTAATCGAAATTATTAATTACTATTTAATTAAAATGTTTTTAATTTTTAATTTTATCTAGTTAGTTTAAAAGACATAGTTTTATTTATTAATTCGATTAAATTAACTTTTTACTGAATGTTTAATCGGTCACTGAAAATCTAATTTTTCAACTATAATTGACTAAATTATTGAATCGAATGCTCACCCCCGTTTATTAGCTGCTAAAAAGGAAGTGATAGAAGTTTATAGTCGAGAAAATAAAGAAAAATTAAATCAGATAACAATATATTGTAAATTGTATATCACTTCGTGTTTGTTGTACAAGAATATATAGAGATGACAAGGTATTATTTAAGCCCATCTCCTAATATAAAAAGCAGTCTACAGAATTTGAGCATGTGGAAATCTCCTTTTTAGGTGGGTTCATCAATTCTCCTCGACACAAATATGTATTATATCCGAAGATACTTTCGAGTCAAAGTATGCGTTTGATAAGAATAATCAGACCTAATTTACGAGATGAATAATGATGATGATGCCAAATCTAAAAAGAAAGAAAGAAAGAAGGTGCCATGCTAACAATTTAAAGAGAAACCAAGTACTACCAGAATTCTGATTAAATTAAGTCTAGTTCTACAAGCATTGCAAATTACACTGTTGCGGTAGTAAGAACAAAAATCAATTACTTTCAATTACCAAAGTTGTAAGATTCTGTACGATCATCTGCTCTACAATAACCATAGTCAATGGATGACAGGCTTCAGAGGATGAGCTCTCAGATTTGACAAGTCAAGATGTGAATCAAGCTCCTCATCCAGTTCTCCTACAATGCTTCTGTACGAATCAATCAGAAAATATGAGACGTCCCATTTTAGGACATATCAAGATTATGAAACGCAAGCAACAATGAGAAGAGAAATTACATGTTGTCACCCCTTATGATGTACAAACCCAGAACAAGTTGTTGAACACCTTCCTGCAAGTCAATGAACAGTTGTTTTAAATCGTGCAAGTATATATTTTACTTTATATCATCTTCAACCTTTCAAGCTGTAGAGTTACACTGTAGACTCATGGTAGCTAGAATTACACCATTTAAAAAAGAGATATTCTACTTGTATAAAACTAGAAAATATCTCTAGCTAGTTGATAACTATGAGTCCATATCGAATTTCATAAGGTAATACCAAGAACAATTTACTGCAAAACACACCTAATTTAATCAACCAGGTATTTTTTTATGGTAAAGGGATCAAAGGATCACCTTAGTGGAGTAAACACGTTCATGAGATTCATCGAGGATGATATTTGTGGCCTGATCAAAGCCTTTCAAGATTCCCTAAAATAGAAACCCCTAAATAATTAAGATGATACTACAAAAAATCAAATGGAAATACTGAAGAGATACAAGTCAAGCAAACATAACGGGGAAAAAAATTATAACGTACCACTATATTGCGGCCATCATTGGTGATGACTGAAATTGTTTCTGTACAAAAAGGAAATAATTACAGGATGACTATGCCCAAAACAGAAATTGAGCCCCAAAACTAAAATCAGTGCCATTTAGCAATGGTGAAGATAGTCCCAACTGCTTCCTCAGCAACATTAATGTGAACCATCAAATACGTATATATAAAAGCTTTGATTATTAAACTCCCTTTTTTATTAATATTTTACTATTCTCAAATAAAATAGCAAAAAAGGAAAAAGCAAGTTTAGCAAACAAAGCCGATAAACACCTCAAAAAAGTATACTCCCATAACCATAAAACACCCTGTTCATGAGTGCCTAGGCATCCTTCTATGTTGCAAGACTTGCAATCTGTTTTACCCAACCCATTAAGGCTATGCTTATAAGATAACAACATTATCTGTATATATTCTTGTCAAGTCATAGAAAACCAATGTCAATCAGAGTTATGCCAATACTTTTCCATCCTAATTAATTATGCCAATACTTTTCCATCATATTTTTATTTCATATAATGCTTGGTTTATGAAATTTCAAGCTAATTTCTTGATGTTTAACATGCTTTCCAAATAACACAATATTTTACCACATGGCTTTTGAATTGCTTCATGCATCAAGGTTTGAATTTTAGGCATGCTTAAACCTCTATACCTAAATCAGCAAGCAAGGGCCTAGTTGGATACAAAGAAAAGGTCATTGGATTTCATTTTGCAATCAGAAACTGGAAAAAATGAAAAGGAATAAAAAAGTTGTTAAATAATTCACATACGATCCACAAGAGACTCAAGTCCAGGGCCTGTAGATGACATTTTGCAAGCTCTGAATCAGCTAGGGAGAAGCTCCTGTGTGAGATTGGTTCAACAGCAATCAAATTCTCTGGCCAAAAAGAAAAAAATGCAATGACTTCCCAGGCAAATCAAGATAGAATATGTAACAATGGCATGTAAATGAACCTCAATAGAGCTAAACAACATCTGGAAGTCGTCATCTTCAATTGCTGGACAAAATACATTAAAATGGCAGCTAATGAAAACAATACCCTTGATCTCCACTTTACCGAATATGCTTTTTTTTTTTTTCCCTTTTGTGACACCAATGCTATAGAAAACCTCCGGCAACAAAAGTAAAGAAACAAAGGAAAGCAAGAAATGATACAAGTAGAAAGAACCTGTTAGGAAGCAAGACGACGAACGAAGTGGATGCAAAGTTTGCAGGAGACAAATAGGTTGACATCAGGCGGCAGCAATATCAGATAATTGGCTGCCGCCTCAGGCACTTGGGGGTTTATATGCTATAGATATGTTTGTAATTCGGAAAAAAAAAATGAGGATACTTGGTAAATAAGATGAGTTAAATATCCTCAAATTTTGCACGCCCGGCCTCACTTCATCTCTTCAGTGCATTCTGCTCCATTCGTTACCTAGGTAAGTTTATGGAATTCTGGATTGTGTTTCTCATTTGCAATTTCTATTCAGTGCTATTTCAATTGAGCTTAGCCATTACCCATTAACATTTAGCTATGTTTCTGACTCAGTTTAGTTCGGGTTCCTTCCTCACTAAACAAATTAAATTTCTGAACTTATGTTATCATAATATGATTCTGCGATTTGGTAGTTTTTGGACTGATTTTTCCTATCTTAAACTTGGTTCTAATTGTGTTTGCTTGATTTGGTTTCTGTGGCTGTATTTGTTCCTTTCTGGCTGCTATTTGGATTCTTAATTTGTCGGTGGCTATTGATTCTGGGGTTGTTTAACGCCAGAATCTTGTTTGCTGCTCCTGCTAATCTGGGTTCTAAACCTATGGAGTGTGTCTCATCCCTTTTCGGTTTGGGGCTACGCTAATTGTCTTTCATTTCACATTACTATTTGTAAACGTCATTCTGCCCACTAAAATATTTTCCGTTCACCGGGACCGACGCCGACGCCGCCCTCTACAGTGGCCGGAGGGTCGGTGGACTGAATTCCTCAAGATTCAAATATTAGACGTGGTTTTCATGTAGAACTCAAATTCCCAAAATAATTTCACCACTCAATGCCTAATTTTATCAAAATTCCAAAATTTTATTCAAATTGAAACCTAAATTCTAAACCCCTTCAACCTTCATTCAATGACCAAATCAATCAAGAATAAGTTAATCAAAAGCATCGAGGGTCGATTTTCGACCAACCTGAGTAAAGGGAATTGCCGGAAATGCTTGACTCGCCGGAAAGTCGAGAAACAGAGAACTGTTGAAGGAGGTAGCGTCGTCGCAGGAGAGAGCCTTGTTTAGCGTGGAGCAGGCTTCTATCGTTGAAGGGGTTGCCGGATTAAGTGTCGCCGTCGATCGCCGCCTTCGGCTCGACAACTGGTGGCCAAAACACTTATCGGAGAGGGGAAGGAAATGAGATGGCGGTGCTGCGATCGGGAGAAGAGGTCTGGGCTTCTTTTCCCTATTTAGTTGTTTCTCTCTCCTGTTTTAATTGGTCCATATCTGGATGGGTTCAATTCACTTGTTCGGTTCAATTCAAACGGAAACTTCTACATTTTAATGGGTTTCAATTGTTTACACTTGGTTTGATCGCGCTAGTTAGCGGTTTGGTTTGGTTTTCCTTAGGGCGGGAAAGTGTGCTCGCCATAGGGAACTATGTGAAAATTCAATTTTGCCATAATAAAATGATATTATTAAAATCAAATTTAGAATTTAATAGGGGAAGTTTTTAAAATTTTAAAATCGAATTATTTCAGAACTAGCTCAATGTCCGCGCATTGTGCAAGTTTTTTTATTATTAATTTTTATAATATATATATATATATATATATATATATATATATAGCTGAAATAAAGAGAAGGTTGCATTTTTTTTCCTACGTTGAGTATTTTATTTATCTTTTTTAAGAAATTTTTAATACTTTTTTATTTATTTACAATTTAATTGGTACCTAAAAAATTTTTTCTTTATAATTAAGCTTTAAAAATTAGCTTTAATATATTTGCCTCATGGGTTTTTAAGCTAAAACTCATCAAATCTGAAAAAAAATAGAATGCTGAAACTCTCCTCTTGCCATCGCAGTTTCAAGAAGCCTCTCTTCTCGCTGTCACTATCACCGATCTACTATGGTTTTGTCCGATGAAACCCATATGAGGTATTTTTCTCAATTTTTAATTATCCTTTTTAGCAATCCCTTTTCTATCTGGACTATAAATATATGCATTAAGAATGCATTCAAGAAGCCTCTCTTCTCGCCATTCTCTCCTCGTTGTTGCTACAACCGATCTACTATGCTTTTGTCCGCTGAAACCCATATGAGGTATTTTTCTCATTTTTTGGTTATCCTTTTTGGCAATCCCTTTCCTATTTGGATTATAAATATATGCATCATCAAGAATGCAGATACTAAAATTATCTATGCAAATCATTTATGCCCTTTTGTTTTATGTAACTTTTTTGGTGTCCAAGCTTCTCTTTCTATAGATACGGAAGCTTGATAATACTGAATTTATCTACTATGCTTATGCTCGGTGAAACCCATATAAGGTATTTTTCTCATTTTTTGGTTATCCTTTTTAGCAATCCCTTTCCTATTTGAATTATAAATATATGCATCAAGAATGCATATACTAAAATTATCTATGCTCTTTTGTTTTATGTAACTTTTTTGGTGTCCAAGTTTCTCTTTCTGCATATACGGAAGCTTGATAACACTGAATTTATCTACTATGCTTTTGTCTGATGAAACCCATATGAGGTATTTTTCTCATTTTTTGGTTATCTTTTTTAGCAATCCCTTTCTTATTTGGATTATAAATATATGCATCAAGAATGCAGATACTAAAATTATCTATGCTCTTTTGTTTTATGTAACTTTTTTGGTGTCCTAGTTTCTCTTTCTATAGATACAGAAGCTTGATAATTTATTTACTATGCTTATGTCCGGTGAAACTCATATGAGGTATTTTTCTCATTTTTTGGTTATCCTTTTTAGCAATCCCTTTCCTATTTGTATTATAAATATATGCATCAAGAATGCAGATACTAAAATTATCTATGCAAATTATCTATGCCCTTTTATTTTATGTAGCTTTTTTGGTGTCCAAGCTTCTCTTTTTGTGGATACGGAAGCTTGATAACACTGAATTTATCTACTATGCTTCTGTCTGGTGAAACCCATATGAGGTATTTTTCTCATTTTTTAGTTATCCTTTTTAGCAATCCCTTTCCTATTTGGATTATAAATATATGCATCAAGAATTCAATTACTAAAATTATCTATGCAAATTGTTTATGCCCTTTTATTTTATGTAATATTTTTTTTTTTTGTGTCCAAGCTTCTCTTTCTGCATATACAGAAGCTTGATAACACTGAATTTGGAAATCCTTAAGCAAAAGCCTATGTTTGGGTAACTATTTAATTTGGAATTGTATTAGTTTGTTTGAAACTTAATTTTCTAGCAACCCCTTTCCTATTTGGGTAATAAATATATGCATCAAGGATGCAGGATATTCGTCTCATTTGAATATATATATATATATATATATATATATATATGAAAGCTGAAACAAAGAGAAATTTTAACATGTTCTCTTTGTTCAACATTGTATTTTTCTTTTTTTCAGAAAATTTTAAATTTATTTCTTATTTTTCTATATTTTGATTGGCCAATACAATTAATTTTTTAATTTAATATGAATAATTAATAAGTTTATATATTTAATTTAATCTAATCATCTAATCTAATTCAACTGCAACTTTAACTTTTAAATTTTGAATTTTTATATATATCGTAACTTAATCCAACTAAAAGACTTATTATATAACTCTTCATCTCTTTAAACATAATTCATTTATTCATCATCTATTCTAATCTATTCTAAATAATTTGTAACATGTAATGTGTGCATATATTCTTTTAGTGGTTTGAGTATTCTTTCATCATGTGTATGCATGTTTATCATGTTAATTTTTTCATTATCAGCTATTGCATTATATCATTGTCGTCTAATATGGTCTTTCATTAGCTGATTTTATTATTCAACTGATATGAATTTTAATATTTGATCTTAATTTGCAATCATTTTTGCAGGTGTACCCTTCCTGTATTCCAGATCTTTCATTAGAAAGTCTCTTGATTATTTCTGAGAGATATAGAAGAAACTTTCGAGAAAATCTTAAAGCTAAAAGTGTTAAAGGAGACATGAGTAATTTTGTCATAGACTTGAAAATACACATGGAAAAAGACATGCTTTTTCAGAGGGTAAGAAACAACTCGAGAGCTTGCTTTTTATTTCAATTTTGCTTGATATTTATTGACATGATTCCACTGTGTAGATTAGGAACATCTGGTGTTAGTACATTGTTTTAATTACAAAGTCACGGAGCATGCTTCAACTCTTTCATTTCAAATAACCAATAATTTCTGTAGGTGGAACCCACCATAAAAGCCAACATTAAAGGTTGTAAGCATGGAAAAAAACATAAAGATCTGCTTTTTTGTCAAAAAAAAATCTAAGATTGTTTTTAGTAAGCTGATTTGGCCAGTTCTAATATGACCGAAACACAGATCTTTGCCTTCCACCAGGCTTTGCCGATGACTTTTCTGTTGACATGGAGGTGTGCATGCTACTGGTATTTTGAACCTTTGTTTTATAACTTATTCGCTTAAGTATATGTTTTCTTATCTGCAACTATTATTTGTTTATGATTTGGTTTATTATTTGTTCAGTACATATTCATGGGTTTAACTCATTTTCTTTGGACTGCTATTTATTTGATTCTCTGTATGTTTAGTATCTTTCGACGATTGATGTTAACTAATAAAACACTTGAAAATGAAACGTTGATTATTGAACCGAACAGGTTTGCAACAAATATAGAGAAGACTTAAGTAAAAAGTTGCAGATTGTAATGTATTTATTCCAAAGAGAAGTTAGGTAGGATATTAGTTATTAAAAGCCATTTTGTTACTAGCTTCTTAAAAACAGCGAGCTGTATATAAACATAAAACCAGAAAGCAATAAAAAATGATTCAAGACTTTTCCATTTCAAATATTTTCCAATAATTGATGATCAATCCAATATAATTCAATTTATAAGTATCATTCGAGCCAACCAATAGGAACAACAAGATTACTAACTTAGATTATGAACAATATATTTATGTTAGCTCTTTCAGCATGTATTTGAATTATTTTTGAATTATTTCTTTTTGTTTTTGTTGAAAGTTGGTAGCCATAAAAATTATTCAAATACCATTCTAGTGATTGTCATGCCTCTTTATTCCTAGGCATCAACCAAATTAAATTCATTACTTGAAGGTGAGAAGGATTGAAAGAGTCTAATATGAAATATAAGGAAACGATTGTAACTTCCCAAAGCCAACAATAGAGAAACATAATCTATTTTTAATTTAAATTGAAATCATAATCTAATTTAAATGGAATAAAATAAAAGATAACAAAAAAAAAATGTCCAAGTATTTTTGTTATTGATATTAGCATAAAAATGTAAATAATTTTTTTAAATAATAATAATAATAATAATAATAATAATAATAATAATAATAATAATAATAATAATAATAATAAAACTTAAGCATAAATTTCTTTTTTTGGAAAAGAAACAAAACAATTATTTAAACATATCAATTATGTGCCGCGAGTGAAGCATGAAATTTCGGCTAGCAATAATAAAAATAATAAATTCATATTAATAAAAATAAAATCTATATACCGAATATTTAATTTAAAATAATTAA
>CANUEP010089517.1:0-107549 GCA_947857235.1 Jatropha podagrica
TGAATAAATATGAATTGAATTTAATACTAGAATTTTAATTGAGAACATTGAGTATGGAGGTTGAGAAAATATTTTGGAATTACCTGATGGATGGACTGTGTTATTTTTGTGAAATGTGAATCTTAAGCAGATTAAAGTACAAATAAAATATTACTAAAATTATAATAGAAAAAGGAAGGAATGAATCAAATTATTTAATAATAAATTGTATTATTATATAAGAAAATAAATTGATAAAAGAATAAATCGGCTGTGAAATTGATTCGATATAATAGAGCAATTGAATATAAGTAAATTAAGGGGATTTAAGAAATTTATTACATAAGTTGATAAAATAAATGGAGATTCAAATAATTATATGTAAACTTAGTTTTAATAAATCAACTAGACAATTGCTTTAGATGGTAATTACAAAAAGAAGTTACAAAATCTATTGAGAAATAAAATATAATTTCTTAAATAAAATCAAGATAGCCAGAGGATTAAAATAAATATGTAGTTATATATATGTATAGTTATATATATAAATGTGAATCTTAAGCAGATTAAAGTACAAATAAAATAGTTACATAAATGAAATAAATACTTGCTTTAGTAGGAATTTAAAAGATTAATTGATAAACTGAGTTTAATAGATAGACTTAAATAAATTAATAGTTTCATGTAACTATTAAAGTAAATAATAAATTTAAAGTGTTAAAGAAATATAGGCTACAAAACAATAAATAAATTGATGAAAAAATTTAGTTAAACAATCTACTAAGAATATACTTCTATGACATCTAAGAAAAAAAATAAAGAGTGAAAACACAATAATGAATAAGAATATTAAAGAATTTAAATATCAATAAGGAATGAAAACAAAGAACTGAAAAATATTGTATAAATTGTTTATAGGTCGAAAATTTCTAAGAGTTTGTCGTGGAAGCTTTGTTGATATGTGAAAATACATTTTTACTTTCAGGTGAGTAATAATATATAATGCTTTACCAAATTCATTACTGTATAATTTATTTTATGCATTATGCCTATTATTTCTAAATTCTTGCATACATAGTATGTGAATAAATGTTTGTGCAATGATAAATGTTGTGAATAATTGGTTTGTGCATGATGATATGTGATTATGTGTGGGAGGTGGAATAATGTGAATCACCTGGGTTGAGAGCACGGGCATAGTAAGAATGTCGTCATTGGGCCGTAAAAGGTGAGAGTTGCGCCCCTTGTGTACTCTGGATGATGACACGTGTCATGGAAAAATATTTTTACAAAGAAAATTATTTTGCGAAAAATATTTTTATCTGATTATGGTTTTGTCGGAATGGGGATGGGCTTTCTGGATTCACAAGTCACAGGACCATGAGATTATATAATATGATATGATGGAGCATGGTCCTGTTAAGGTGATTTCACTGTCTAACAATCACTTGATGTGCATATGGTTGCAATTGTTTGTGGATGATATGATTGACATTGTGTGAATGGAGAATGTTCATTTAAAATGCCTTAAGTATTATTTGTGTGAATGTATGGGTTTGGTATTATATGTTATTATTCATTGAGTTTTATACTCATCCCTCTTCCCCTTTATCTTTTATTTTGTTTCAGAAGATTGTGAATCATTTGTAAAAATTTAGAGTTTTAGTTTTCCTTTCTTTCAAGGTTATTTAAAGAAATATTTAAATGAGTAAGATAAAATCATTTATGATTATTTATAATTGTACAATAGTAGAAAATCCGCAGTTATAATAAGATTTTATGATTGTAATAACAATGTTAAGTATATGTAAAATTTTATGGAAACGGCTGAGTTGAATAAAATAAGGCCTTGTAATAGTTTGAATCATTAAAAATATAATGGGTCAACTTGTAGAATATTTTCACATAATTATGGTGTTAAAATAAAATATTAGGCTTACTATGAACCTTGGTGACTTTAAACTTTTTCATGCCCCAGTGTCGATCCGGCCATGAAAACGAGTCATGACAATTTATATATCTATATTAATAATATTTAGAGATTCAAAAGAGAGTATTATAAAACTGTTGGAACAATACAATTACTGAAATAACTAATTACGTGAAACATGATCTTTGTAAACATCCATAAAAATTCTTGATTGCAAAATTTAAAAACTATGATATCTTAATAAATTTTGAAAATATCAATGCTATCTTTTATTTTTGAAGAATTTACGGTAGAATACTTATAGTTTGCGAATATATTTTTTTAAAAAAAATATACTCATTTATCTTTATATTTTGTTTTGATTGTATTATTAGGTCTTTTTATTAAATTTTTGCATTTTTCCATTAAGTTAATAAGGAAACACAAAGGTTAAAGAAAATATATTAAATATTATAAAGTAAACTATAAAGATATTTTAGTCTATTTTTTAAATGATAAGAACAGACTATTTATATTTTGCAGACTATAAGAACAATACTGTAATTTTTCTTTTATTTTTTAACATGTTAAATAAAATTTACCTTGGTCATATCACAGGCCATTGGGGGGTATTGTTGGTAATGGAAGCCAAGGACAATATGGTCCCAACAGAGAGAAGGAAGGAGTTTTGAAGAAAAGATAAGATTGGATGAGACGAGACTCCAAGTCATAGAAAATTAAATAAAAGTGGGCCCTTAAATAGACAAAACCGAAGTAAAAATGGGGCCCAATAAAAAATGAGAAGAACGCGGGAATGACAGGAAGGCACGAACTATTCCTTCCCACTTTTCTTTGACGATTTGCTCAAAGTAAGATATCACCGACTTGTAAGACCGTTACCAAACTACAAACTGATTAATTTAAAACAATCTTTCTTTAATTAAAATTAATTAAAACGGTGCGAATTGGTCTTCTTTTCTTGTTGTTGTTTCCATAATCGTCACGCTTCATTACCAGAGTAAGCCTGCAGATTAATTAATAGGATTGTTATTTGATTTTTGAATTCGTAGCTATTTCCAAATGGCCTCAATTTGAATATTAGGTGTTAAAAATTAGAATAAATTGTTCATAAAATATGATTTTTTTTAAAAAATAATTTAGTCTTTGATTGAATTTTAAGTTGATATATCATATGAAGTAATATTTTTTTTTTCTGAATTTTAACCAGATAAAAAATTATTATAATATATTTATTTAAAACGCAAGAAAGATGAACGTGAACCGCTAGGTATTTTCACTAAATATATCTGCAGTGAAAAGTGAATAGCTTTAATTATGAATAAGCTCCATTGAATTAGAAGATTTTAGTAATAGAATTCACACACAGGTTGACTTAAAAATAATAATAATAATAATTCCATGTGTAAAAAAATATTAAACGTTCAAGTTGGGTATTTGTTGAAGCAGCAGACAGTCAACCTATGGCATTGAAAATTTCAGTACGGATAAGGAGGATTATTGGTACTCTCACTTACGTGTGCTGCAGGTGAAATGGTCTCTCACGCTCAGCCCTTACCCCCACACCCACCATTTTAATCCAAGTAAATTAATTAATGTACTTCGGTTGAAGGCTTCTTTAAAGTCGCCACAGTTGTATTATCTTTTTGTATGAAAATTCAAATTTTGTAAATGATTGTAAGTAATTGTTCAATCCCAATCTTCAGCAACAAATTAATAGCAAAAAGCTAAACCTAATTACTTACCTAAACCGTTAATTCCATTTATAGTATGTCTTAATTAGAAAACATATGCACTTACCAACTTTCACTAAACATTTTTTATAATTTCTAACTAATTGTAAGAACAAGAGAGAAGAAAATAAACATATTAGGCATATATACGTAGTAGCCTGATTCTTAATGTATGTTGCAATAATGCAACTAAAGATGGCCACGTGGATTTTGTGGTAGAACAAAATCTTCATAGGATCACTTTTTAAACAAGTTGAGGTTAGAAAATAATTACAACTGAAATTGAAATTCTAATAATAAGTCAATTAAATAATTAATTTATGATTAAAACTGGGTAATGCATACAACATTCTCTTTTGTTTTTTCAAAGTGCTCAAAACTAATTGAATTTCATAAACCATTGACTTATGGCCTCATGTTTGAAAATTTTGTACTCTTTTCTTAAAAAGAAAATAATCCCACCCTATGTATTTCCATGATTTTGCTACAATATACTAATATCTTATATTTATATTATTTTTAATTGGATTGGATGAGACCAAAATAAATAAATTTTATAATACAAATAACACCTAAATGACAAAATTCCAAGTGTCAAATTAAATTAGTGTAACATGTGGTAGGTCCTTAGAGCAAAGAGCTACCTAACCCATTTTTGAATCTTGTAGGATCAAACCTAACATTGACTTGTGTGTATTAAACCAAATGTCTGTTTTAATTCCAGGGCTGAGTTCTTGTTTTTAATAAATATAATGTGGGAAATTGTCAAATAAGGATATGTTAATTTAATACATGACTGCATAATAGAAAAAAAAATAATTAATTTCATCAGAAAAATAAGTAGTTGGTTGTGCTCATTGGACTATATCTTGCAATGAATAATAAGAGAAAAGGTCAAAGTCAACAAAAGATTGTTACTTCTGTGGACTTCTGGGCTCCTGTTTACTTACTATGGACCTTTCCTATTTTGGGCTCAGCAGTATTAAAAGAGGCCCATATATTGTGCAATCCAATTAAAAGAGATTAAATATCTGCACTGCAACCTTAACTGCATATGTACAAAACACAAAATGTAGCTGTCTCCTTCTCCCATTCATCTGATATTCAAGCTAAAAGTCCTTTTTTTTTTTTTTTTAAATTCATTGGAAGGCCCAATGGATTAATATTATAGGCTACATAAATGGATAGCTCTCTCCCGGCGGCTAAATTAATAAAAATTTATGCGATAAAAATTCGAGACTAATCAGACCACACCTAATTAGCATATTAAAAATGACATCCACTTATGAAACAAACCTTAAAAAAAGCATTTTCTTAAAAAAAAGAAAATGAAGTTAAGTTAGCTCAAGCTTATGGCAAAGTGATAAAGTTAATGATAAGTTATAATTATTCTTTGAAGGATAAAATTAACGAGTATGAATGGATTACAGTAACTACATGTATCGATAACACAAAGTGCATCATTTCATCGAGCAGCACTCTTATAATCCTTCCAGCGTGCCAAATTGAACTCACAAAGCGGTAAGAGGACATCCTTGGCATGGTCGAACTCTACTAACTCCCACCATTCACGTGGCCATACATTGATACGCTGAAGAGAAGGAATAGGAAATGGTAGGCCGCCATTGTCCAACAAGATCAGAGAAAATGGCATCTGTTTTAGCTTTGGACGACCAATAACTGTAATTTGTTTGAGAGAATTGCAAATCATTCTTCCACTACAAATGCTCTTTAACTTTGGTAAACCACTCAACTTTAAAGACTGTAATTTTGGGAGAGTGAATTGAACGTTTCTATGGCCTTCTTGTTCATCTCCTTTCATTGCTATGAGCTCCTCCATATTTCCACAAGAATAAACAGAAATCTCTTCCAGGTTTTGAAGGTTTGACAAACAGTCAGGAGAGAACAATTGCTTCACACTTCCACAATCGGATAACTCAATTTGTTTGAGAGAATAGCAAATTACATTTTCACTATAAAATCTCTCTAAATTATTTTTTGCAGAGAATTGCAAATAGCATAAGCCGCTTGTTTCCATGTTGCAGCACAAAATTTTCAATTTTTCAACTTTAATTGGGAGAACTAGAACATCATTGATAATGCAATTGCTAAAATATATAACATTCCTTTCTTGGTCTAGTAGTCCCCCCATGTCGCCATAATTATAGGTCTTTTCTTCTACCGGAACAACAAATTGGCTTAGATTGGAGGAACATATTGATGTGCATGCGTTGAACCCATCAACATCATAAAAACAACACATCAAAGTCTCCAGCTTAACCAACTCTTCCAGATCCTCTGCACTATCCATTGGTGAAAAATCAAACCCGAGATTGAGATATCGTAAATTGGAAAGCTTAGGTAATATCCTAGGTGGTAACTCTTTTATATTTGTTACTTCAAGATTCAGATAGCTGAGCTCGGAAAGCAATTCTACACCTTGAGGTACTTCATCAAGACCACAACAAATGAGATCCAACTTCTTCAAAGACTTGAGCTTTGCTAATGATGGCAAGTTACGTAGATTTTCACACCAAAGAATCAACAATGCACTTAGATTCACCAAGTCAGAGATAGAATCAGGCAATTCTTTAATTTTTGTATAAGAAAGATCAAACACCTTCAGCCCACCCAATTGCACAAAAAAAGAAGCAGAAATTGATCTCAATCCCTCATTGACACACAACAGCATGGTTGAGCGATTGGGACACCTTGGCGAGTAACTATAAGGGATCTCCTCAATGTTGTTTCCCATTAATGAATATCTCACAAGATCCTCTATCCATTTCTCCTTATCAGGCATATGTCTTAGTTGTTTACCTGCTTGAACCATTGTTCGTGGATTCATTTGCATTATTTGGATAGCCATGTCCCTAACCAAGTCATGCATCTTCACATATCTGCAACCATACTTTATGCCACCTTCTAACAAGCATACTTTTTCAAGTCTATTCAATATCGAATGGCCTTCATCGAATTCTGCTTGTCTGCTTTCTTCTATTATTATTTCCTCAGCAATCAGATACTCTATCAAGTCCTCTCTTCTAATCTTATAGTCTTCTAGAAATAATGCACAATATAAAAAGCATTGTTGTAATCCTAAATCAGACAATTGATTATAACTGAATTTCAATGCTTGCATTAGCTCATCTTTCATATCAATTGCTTGTATTTTGGACCCCTGAAATTTTCTCAGTGCATTCCTCCACTCACAGGCATCATACATCCAGCCACTGTTATAATTCCAAGTGGCAAACCAGCACATTCTCTTGTGATAGATATTGTAATCTCATTAATATTTGACGGAAGTGGTTCCCCAATTTTTTTCTAAAATAACATCCAAGATTCCTCTTCAGAAAGAGTATTCACTCGGATCTTCTCTTGGCAATCCATCCTCCAACAAATGTCTAATGATCGAGTTGCTATAATTAATTTGCAACCATCCACTTTATTAGGTATACCCACTTGCTCTAGAAGAAAATGGTCCCATAAATCGTCTAGAATGAGAACACATTTTTGTTTCCTAATCAATGCTCCTGACAATTTTGCAGCTCTCTTCTTCTCATCATCTTCATTAGAAAGATCTAATTTGATAGTTTTGGCAATAAGATTCTGCAATTTATAGATACTAAAATCTTGTGATACAGTGATCCAATAAACAAAATGAAAAATATTTCTTCTCTTAAGAAGCTCATTGTGGATATGTGTCATCAGCGTAGTTTTACCGACTCCTCCCATCCCATAAATGCCGATGCTAGAGACATCTTCCTTCATTAAACATTCCAAAATCTTTTCCTTTTTTCTTTGAACTTCTTGACCGACTAATTCTGGAGCTAGCAAAGCCTCCTCTTTAGTCCCATGTGCATCAAGTACGAGCCCTCCTTGAAATCTACCTTTCTCAATAAGCTCCACCACTTCCTTGGTCATTTTCTCTACTATTTCACCCATTCGTCCTTTCCATCTACTTTCTTCTGCAGTTTGTTCAATGCTCTGAACTTTGTTTTTTATCCTATCCACATTTATTAACCAATTTTCAACTTCAGTCTTTCGTTTCTTGTTGGACCTTGACTCTTCAACTGTTACTTCATCTTTTACATCAGCTTCAATGCTTTCCAATTCTTGCAATTTTCTTTTGAGGGTTTGCATTTTCTCTTCAAAATTCAAAGCATGCTCCACAATTGACCCAACTATTTCTGGGACTTTGCCCAGTAAGTGCTCCATTTCTAAAACAACATATTGAGAGTACCTCAGCTTTTACATAAAGTAAATTAAAAATCTAGACAGTAGAAAACGAATGCAGGTTGGTATAACCATGGTTGTTTACAAGACTAAGATGATCTGAACCATGTATCAAGTCGACATGATTCCCAAAATTATCAATCTGGTTTTAGTCTAACCTTTTTTTTCTTTTTTCAGTTAATAGTAGATGTATTATATGATTTGTTACATGTTTCCTATATTTTGTTTGTTTTTCAACCCATGTTAATTCAAATTTTTTTTTTAATTTTGAAAATAACTCAAACTTTTTTTTTTAAAAAAAAAAAAAGCAAAACTATAAGATATTTTTCAAGTGACATGAGAATTTCAGAAAATGCAACAATACATAGGAGATATTCAAGACAGAGCAGAGGGATCAACAATGAAAGGCAATCAGACAAGCATAAAAAGATGAATAAAAAAAAAAAAAAAAAGAAGGTTCAGGTACTTTACCAGGAAAAGTCTTTCTTCTTCCTTTTCTTTTTCCAAAAAAATTTGGAAATCTGTTAGGTGATGGCCTATTTGTCAAAAAGCATTCATGATTGGAATAGATTATACTAACAGTAGAATACTTGGAGAAGGGTAATGGACTTGGGGAGGTTGACTATATACAGACAGTCCAAGTATAGTATAGCTATTAGGCCAAACATCAACGTTGATCTTCAGATTCTCTATCTAAACTTGAAATCTCTTCCTTTCATGCTGGGTGTCTTCCACTGAATAGGCATTGTCGTTTTGCATCTCATTTATGAAGCCCCGCCTTCTATAATTTTGTATCCTGAACTCTAAACCTAATTTTGTCATTCCAAAGTTCCCAATTTTCTCTTGATAAATGATAGATTGAGCTTGAAAATTTATAAAGGAAAAAGAAATACAATTTGGTCCTTTATGGACGGAAATTATTAACGGAATCAATAATTTAATAATATCATAATTAGTTTTTACAAATAAGAGCGTACCACTTTCAAACAAAGTTCATTTCATTTTTTTTTTTTGCTAATAAATTGACGGTCAAAAGAAGCTATTCTGAACAAAAGGCCAGAAATTGACTGATGAGTAGAAATTTGCAATGTTGGGGATTTCAGGCGGAGACTTTATGACGGGCAGAAAACCTTCCTTCTCCCACTGAAATAAAAAAATTTTCTCTTGTGGCTTAGCGAATTCTGATCCTTTTCTTTATCAGTGAATTAATCCAGGTACGAGACGCTAATTTCTCTCGCTCATTCTTTTCTTCAGTAGCTTTTGGAGGCATTAATAATGTTACAGTAGAAATAAGAACTTACTACAAATTTGATTAAGTATATAAATATATGTTGAATTCTCGTACTAAGCTACATATGTATTTGCTCTCCAGAGTTTAATTTTAGTACTGATTTACTGATTCTTATGCCTTGATGACACGATTATCTTGTTCAAAAGCTGGGTTTTCGAGTTTTGATCTGTAATTTATCCATAATATTGCTTTCTTAATCAAGTTTCTTTCTTTCTTTTAATTAAAAGGGAAACAAGAAAATAAGCATTTCCAAATTAAAGAGTGAATTAGAAACAATTCCAAATAAAGAGTTTATTATTTTTCTCCAAAAAAAAAAAATAATAAATAAAGCATTTGTTATTCGAGTTTCTTATTTTAAAAATTAGAGTTAATTGTCAAGTTAACTATAATTTCTGAAAAAAATGACTCCTCTAGGAAAAGAAATGCGTATTGTTGGAAATTTTAATCAAGTTTATATTCTGTTGTTGAGAGACACAATTGAATGTTTGCTATAAATTTGTAAATTGAAAATTCTTTTGTTTCTCTTTTAACTCGTACAGTTTTAGAATAAGACTTGGGGAGTGGATGTAGGCGAGTTAGTGTCGAACCATTATAACTAACAAAAAATATAAAACATTCTTTGGTAAAACCAAATCTCAAAGAAGTTGAAACCAGTCCGTTCTAATAGTTTTAATCCTTATAGTCTCTCAGTTATCACTAATATGGATAACACCATCAGCAGCCAGCTAGCTTTCCTCTGCTTTCATTAGGATAGGTACATCCAGAATCTGCAGCAATGACCCTTAATTGAGTCTTCTGATCCATTTTTTTAAAATGAAATAAATTCTTTGTATGACTTATATATAAATTCATTCTAATTTTTTTTATTAGGCAAGGAGATGTTAGGAAAAGCCATCGAAATAGCTGGTTGGAACTTTGAGGAAGAGAAGCAAGTGCTCAAAAGAAAATTGGAACAACTAGTGAGTGTGGAAGATGATATAATTACAGAACTAGAAAATGGGGAATTGCAGTCTGGTAAGAAACGGAAGAATGAAGTTGAAAATTGGTTAAGTAATGTGAGAAGGGTGAAACAAGAAATTCAGAGCATGGAACAAGAAACAAAACGAGGTGGATGGAGCATACTGTTAAGGAAGTGTGTAGAGAAGAAAACTGAAGAAGTGAAAGAACTAATTGAGCAAAGAAATAGATTTCAAGGGGCCCTGTTTCTCGATGTGCAAGAAAATGGTGGAGATCCTTTGCTAGCCCCAGAATTAGTGGGTCAAGCATTCGAATTTCATTTTCAAAAGATTCAAGAACATTTGATGGCAGATGAGGTCTCAATCATTGGCATTTATGGGATGGGTGGAGTGGGTAAAACAACACTGGTAGAACATATTCATAATGAGCTCCTCCATAAACACAGAAATATTTATTGGATCACTGTATCACAAGACTTTAGCATTTATAAATTGCAGAATGGTATTGCCAAAACTATTGGTTTTGATCTTTCCAATGAAGGTGATGAAAAGAAAAGAGCTGCAAAACTATCAAAAGCATTGAGTAAGAGAGGAGAATTTTTTCTCATTCTAGACGATTTGTGGAATCATTTCACTCCAGAGAGAGTGGGCATCCCTATTAGAGCAAATGGATGCAAGCTGATTCTTACAACTCGATCGTTAGATATTTGTTGGAGGATGGGTTGCCAAAAAACCTTCAAAGTAGAGCCTCTTACTCAAGAAGAATCTTGGAACTTATTTAAGATGAAAATAGGTGAAGAAATTCCTATAGAAGTTACACCAATTGCTAAATCTATTGTGAGGGAGTGTGGAGGTTTGCCACTTGGAATTGTAACAATAGTTGGATGCATGAGAGGAGTGAATGATATTTGTGAGTGGAGGACTGCATTGAGGGAATTGAAAGAATCAAAAGTTGGGGAAGGTGACATTGAACATGAAGTATTTCAAGTATTGAAATTCAGTTATAGTCGCTTGACGGATTCAGCATTGCAACAGTGCTTTTTGTATTGTGCATTATATCCAGCAGATTATAAAATTAGAAGAGAGAACTTAATAGAGTATTTGATTGTTGAGGGAGTGATAGAAGGAGGAAGCAGGCAAGTAGCATTTGATGAGGGTCATACCATGCTTAATAGACTTGAAAAAGTATGCCTATTAGAAAGTGTCATGGAGTGGGGACATAGATGTGAGAAGATGCATGACTTGATTAGGGATATGGCCATCCGAATAATGAAAAGGGAGTCAAGAGTGATTGTCAAAGCAGGTGAACAGTTATCTGAAATTCCGATTTGGAGGAATTGGACAGAGGACCTTGTAAGAGTTTCATTAATGAATAACCAAATTGAAGAAATACCTTCTGGCTATTCACCAAGGTGTCCTAATCTTTCAACCTTGTTGTTGAGTCAAAATAAATTGAGATTGATTGCAGATTCTTTTTTTGGTCAATTGCAAGGGCTCAATGTTATGGATCTTTCTCATACAGATATTATACATTTGCCAAGTTCCATTTCTCATTTGGTGAATCTAAGGGCATTATTGCTTAGGGGGTGCAACAGGCTAAGGTATCTGCCATCATTGGCACAACTTAGGGCATTGAAGAAGTTGGATATTAGCTACAATGAAGTTGAAGAAGTGCCTCAAGGCATAGACTTGCTTTTTGATATTGAATATTTGGATCTGAGCAATTCAAAAATAAAAGAGTTACCCACTGCAATATTATCGAAGCTATCCTGCCTGCAAGTCCTCAAACTTAACAAAGCCAAAGCACAAGGAGTAGCATGCTTGGGGAAGTTGGAAATTTTGGAATGTTGTATTTATGATGTTGGTGAGCTGAACATATACACCACTTCATCATATGCATCCAATCTAAGCCAATACTATATTGTAGTAACACAATGTAAGCCCCTGGACAACGTGTTACCCCGGGGCTTAAAAGTTGTCTATTTTAATTCTTGCAATATTGAGAAAGGAGACAATACATTGCTTCTCCCAAAAGATGTGCAATTTCTGGATTTTTTTCACTGCAACATCAGAAGCAGCAGTTTGTGCTTGAAAAATGCAATTGAACTGAAGTCCTTTTCTATTACTTCATGTCAAGGGATAGAATGTTTGCTGTCACTGTCCTCTTCCCCTTCTATATTTCAAAGCCTTGAGGATATATATATTAGTGATTTAAAGGACTTAAATTTCCTCTTTGGTAAAGAAGTGGTTGCTGCACCACGGTCAACAGCAATGGCATTGTCACCACCTCCTGGTACCTTTTCCCTTCTTAAAAAATTTTACATATGGGGATGTCCAAGTATGAAGAAGCTGTTCCCTCCTGGCTTATCTTTGAACCTTCAAAATCTGGAAGAAATTTCTGTTCATTATTGTAAAAATGTAGAGGAGCTGATAGCAATGGAAGAACAGCAAGATAGCCAAAGCTGCAATATCAGTATTCAGTTCCATCTCCCAAAATTAATGTCTTTCAGTTTGAGCAACTTGCCAGAACTTGAGAGAATTTGTAGTGGAAAAATAATTTGCGATTCTCTGACTACAATTTATGTAGATAATTGTATGAAGTTAAAGAGGATGCCAATTTCTCTTCTCTTGCAGGAAAATGACCAAACATCTCCTCTTCCTTGTCTCCAAAAGATCAAAATATTTCCCAGAGAATGGTGGGAATCAGTTGAGTTGGATCATCCTAAGGCCAAGAATGTACTCTTACCTCTTTGTCACTTCAGTCCATACTGAAGGAAGGAAATATTTGATGAAATGCGTAGCAAGTAAGGGTAAGCTACTTACTCTTAACTATTCCTTCAATGACTTGATTTGTTAGAAGTTAGAACTTTCATTTTATCAATGTAGGACATTTTCTCATTTTGAACTAAGATTAAGCTTTTTCTCTAATTTTGCATTCCTCTTCTTCCACGATCAACTATACATGTAATATCTTTTTTTCGTACTTTTTTAGAAAACCACATGATTTAGTTGCTGGTTGATGGTCTGGCGGTTTCTTCCATTATATAACATTCTACAGTTTTTAGTATTTAATTTCATATATGATGAGGATGTAAACCTTCAATCAGTCAAAGTATCGGTAATATGAATATGTTATAAAAAATTATTCTCTAGTTATAAATTTTATTCATTAAAAAAAATTATGAATTCTTTTATAATTTTTTTAAAGCAAACTTTAAAAAAACGACAACTGAGTTTCGAGTAGTTTTGTTTTTTTTAGGTTTGGAGATGACAGATTGAATTAATTGAATATTTTCGTATTTTTTCTCGCATTTTGTTTCTCTCTTTTCTTTTCTCATAGTTATTAATGAAAAAGGATGCGGATTTTTCTATTGAAGTGCAAAGTTGTGTTAATACCTTACGAAGAAAGAATCTTCACACCCAGGACGGAAGCGCATTAGGCTCGTTTAAATACTCATTCTGTATTTAAATTCATTTAAGCTTTTATTATTTGTGCTCATCTAAAATTCGTTTAATTACACTTAAAATTCAATTTTTCTTTTAATTTTTACTACTTATCTTTATCTAAAACCGTCTAAAATACTACTTAAAGGGTTAACTTACTCGCATATGTTAAACTGTTTAAATCTAAATTTATTTAAAATAATATTTTTATTAATAACATTCGCAGTTTAATATAGCTGGTAATGGATAGCAAAAATTTTAAAAATTTATTTCTCGTATTTATTATAAATAGTAATTTTACTATTTGCATCCATTTATTTATAATTATTTATATTCTCTTTAAATAAATTGGGACGGCTGATATCCTAAAATATCCATATAGCTTCCATCCCTAATTACAAAAAAAATTCAAGCCAAAATTAGATTGATGATTTAGCTTTTCCATTAATTCAAAAATGAAAAATTAATACTTGAGTAATCTTATGAGAAGGCTAAAGGATATTGGGTAAGAAACTAAATACTAAAAACAACAAATTAATTAATTAGAACCTTCATAAAATATTAGGTAGAAAATGAAAATTTGATATTAAGGTGCAATTATAAAATAAGTTTGAAATTAGGGTGTTTAAGGCGTTAACGTGAAAATATGATCCAATTAATACAATTCGAAAATTTAAAGTATTGACCTTCAAAAAGTTTCTATCTATAAGCACTGTTGAAGGATATTGGGTAAGAAACTAAATTCTAAAAAGAACAGATTAATTAATTAAAACACAAAAAAACACCTCTTGATAAATTCCGAGCAATCAACAATGCCTTCAGGATATAAAGAATTGAACTACCCAAGCTTTCTCATTCTACAGTTGCTGGAAACCTTCGGCGCTAAACTTCTCTAGCTGTTGCTGCTGCTATTTCTGTTAATAATGTAATTATTTATGCTCATATTTCTGTTCAAATATTTTATAACTTGTCCATATGAAGATTGCCGTCTATTCCGAAAGCTTGAACAAGCAGAGGTATCTTCCACGTACCTTTGTAACTGAAAATCTTTTTGAGTTCAACGTATAATCTCTGCTGCAGCTGCAAATTCCATGGCATGACTCAAACAAGGGTACAAGCAAGGGCATAACTCTCATTCATTAAATTTATAATTAGGAAAAATATCATGAGCTAAAATATAGTTTTATCCCAAAGAAGAAAACAAAGGTAACCAAAACCAAAATCGCATTACTCGACACTCTTTTTTCCATGTATAGCCTATTTGGTGGGTTCGAATTCTTAAAATCCCTCCAATTCCAAGCACACCATAAGCAGCTATAAGTTCATAAACCCACTTCTGCTACTGAACCAAAGAATACCCTAGTTTTGCTCCAATCGTAGCAACGATGACATGAAAATACTAGAGAAGAAGAGGAATTTGTTAAATGAAGAAGAGAAAACAGTACCATGCAATGAAGAACTGTTTAGCAACAAAGAAACCCATAAAAATTAGAGAATCATTACTGGATTGGTACGGGCATTAGTAGAGAGAGCTTCCTTGGAGGAAAACGTAAACCCACTTGAAATTGAAGAAGAAGAGAAAGCGAAGAGGCTTTATGGGGCGTGAGTATCTGAAGAAAAGACAAAAGTTGATTGCATATTTTTCACGCATATAGGCCATCCTTAAAATTGGGCAAATTGATCTTTGATTTCACAAGTTAGCGAGAAATTTGGCAAAAAAAAGGTCACTTTTGTTATTAGACTCGAGTTTAAGGTTCAAATTGAACATTTTTCCAAAATGAATCAAGAAATGAAACTCAAAAAATCCTGTCTGCTGAAAAAAAAAAAAAAAAAAAAAAAGGAAGGAAGACTCACGTTATTGGAAGTTTACTTTTTTGGAAGTAGACATTTTTTCATAGTTTCTTTGCGCAAACAACGATTTCTCTGAATGCCTTTGCTTCCAACCATTTATTTTTTTGTTTTAACATTTAACTATCATCTTCACTTGCTGCTCTTCTTCGCTAGCTGCAATCAAATCTTTTGGAGATAAATCCGCAAGTTGATTATTCCAGGTATATGATGCCTTTTTCTCTCGCTCACTTCTGCTCTCCGTTGATTTTATGGCTCCATAAGAACTTAATGTTGCTTAATCATTTTATGTTTGGTTAGCTTTTCTTGGAGAACTCTATATCTGATTTCCAGAATCTTGATAGTAATTTTTCAAATTTGGGTATATTTTCTGATTTATAATGTTATAAATGAATGTTTTCTGGTTTGCAAATGATTTAAAGAAATCAAAATTATGATTCCCAGTGTTCAACAATCAACCTGAGGAGTTCCTGTTAGATCTAGGAAAGTACCAACTAATTAGTTTAGGGAGCTTTATACAATTGGCAGCTCTAGCAACTAAAATATATTAGTAAAGTTAGAAAATTTAGAACGAAGATAACAACTGCTAATTAATTAAAATTCAATGAAGATAAAATGAATAAATATTAAACAGTGTAATGAAGATAACTGGTGTATAAAAAGTGCACGCTCGTAAATGAAATTAATTTGCAAGTCCACATTTTCATGTTTAGGATCAATGAAATTCTACATTGTTAAAATGATTCAGCGAGAGGACGAATTCTATTTCTAAGTACTTGAGTGTATTCCTGGGTATTTCTGACTTTGTTTGGTCTTTTCCACTTAGGTAGATAATTTTTTAGGAGATTGTAGGAATTGGTTCTTGTGTTCCTTGTATAAGCGAATGATACTTTGATATCAGGTATGGAGCAGTTGGGTAAAGCCAAAGAAATAGCAGGGCCAATTGTGCAACGGATTTGGAACTTTGAGGAGAGAACGCAAACTCTGAAAAGAAAATTGCAAGAACTGGAAAGCATTGAAGCTGATATAAATTATGAACTTAAAATTGAAGTGTCGTTGACTGGTAAGAAACGGAAGAAAGAAGTTCAAAATTGGTTGGCAAATGTAGGAAGGATAGAAAATGAAGTTGGAAGCATAGAACAAGCAGTGAAAGGAAGCAGATGGAATGGCTTACTGGGAGAGAATGTGGAGAAAATTACCAAAGAAGTGATAGAGCTCATTGATAAAGGTAGATTTCAAGGGGGCGTTGCATTTGACGTACATGAGACTGGCGAGGATGTATTGTTAACAACAAAATTAGTGGGCAGAGTTTTTCAAATAAACAAAAATAATATTTGGGAATGTTTAATGAAGGATGAGATCTTAATCTTTGGCATTTATGGGATGGGAGGAGTGGGTAAAACAACCCTTGTGACACTTGTCCATAATCAGCTTCTACAAGGGCAAACTGAATTTCATCATGTTTATTGGATTACTGTATCACGAGATTTTGACATTTATAAATTGCAGCATCTTATTGCCAAAGCTGTATATTTGGATCTTTCCAATGGAGATGATGAGAAGAAAAGAGCTGCAAAACTATCAAAAGCGTTAATCCTTAAACAAAATTTTGTTCTTGTTCCAGATGATTTATGGAATCATTTTCCTCTAGAGAAAGTAGTTATGCCAATTGGAAAGAGCGGAAGCAGATTGATTCTCACAAGTCGTTCATTAGATGTTTGTCAGAGGATGAGATGTAACAAGGTCATCAAAGTAGAGCCTCTTTTCTGAAGAAGAAGCCTGGAATTTGTTCAAGGAGAAAGTAGGGGATCCACCTCCTCTAGAAGTTAAGGGAATTGCGAAAGCTATTGCAAGTGAATGTGCTGGTTCGCCTCTTGGAATTATAACAAGGGCAGGAAGCATGAGGGGAGTGATGGGTGGTGTGTGTGAACGTAGGAATGCACTGAGGGAATTGTAAGAATCAAAAGTTATGCAAGGTGACATGGAATTGGAGGTATTCCAATTATTGAAATTCAGTTATGATCGCTTGATTGATTCAGCATTGCAACAATGTTTCTTATATTGTGCATTGTATCCAGAAGATCACCAGATTGACAGAAAGGTATTGATAGAGTACTTAATTGTTGTGGGAGTAATAGAAGGAGGAAGTAGGCGAGAACAACTTGATGAGGGCCATACCATGCTCAATAGACTTGAAAAGGCTTGCTTATTGGAAAATGTAATGGAATTAGGGTGCAGATGTGTGAAGATGCATGACTTGATACGGGATATGGCCATCCAAATAATGAAGGTGAAACCACTAGCGATGGTTAAAGCTGGTAAACAGTTGTTGGAAATGCCAAATTGGGGAATTGGAATGAGAATTTTTGTTAGAGTTTCATTAATGAACAACAACATAGAAGAAGTTCCTTCTGGCTATTCTCCAATGTGTCCCAATCTTTCAGCCTTGTTGTTGTGTGGCAATGAGCAATTGAGATCAATTGCTGATCCTTTTTTGAGCACTTACACGGGCTTAAAGTTCTTGATCTTTCTGGGACGGGTATAATAGAATGGCCCGATTCAGTCTCTAACCTAGTTAATCTCAATGCATTATTACCTAAACTTTGTTTCAATCTAAGGCATGTGCCTTCAGTAGCAAAGCTTAAGGAACTGAGAAAGTTGGATGTCAATATGAGTGGGCTTGAAGAAGTTCCTGAAGGCTTGGAATTGCTGTCTAATCTTAGCTATTTAGGTCTTGTTCGCACTAAAGAAGGAGTTACCACTTGGGATTTTACCTAAGCTTTACAACCTACAAGTCCTCCTACTTGACCCTTCCTTAGTGGTTAGAGGAGAGGAAATAGCATCCTTGAGGAAGTTGGAAACTTTGAACTGTCGTTTCTATGAAGTTGGTGAGTTAGACCTCCGTTCTTTGAAGGAACGTCTCGAGCTTTCATCATTGAACTAAGTCGTTTGAGAGTAAGATAAGCAAATACCATCTTTGTGTTGGAGAAATCAAGATTGAAATTTGTACAGATAGAGGAAGAACTGAATTCAGCTTGGTGAATAAGTGTGTTTGTGTAATTGCAGCATCAGCAAGAAGAAGATGTGTGGCAGAAAAGGAGATCATACGAATAGGCAAGAATATTTTATTCCTAACCAAATGTGCTGTGCATAATCCTGCTTACACCATGTGAGGCACTTAAATCCTTTCCACTAAGATCAACCTTTTTTAGTAAAAAATATTGTAATTTTCAAATAATAAGATAAATTGAGATATATAATTAACAGAATTTTAAAATACACTGTTTTAATTTGACAGTTACGATTAAAGATGCGAGACATTGCCAGTATTTTGAAATAACAAAATCACATATTCTTAAAATATGTCTAAGAAATTGCAAATTGTAACTCTCCAAATACGCAATGAACAAATTAAAGCCAAAACTACTCCCAACGTACTGAAACTTATGAGAAATAACATATTAAAATTTTTAAAACTTTAACATATAAAAAGATGGCTTCTAATAGTAATTTTCAAATGAAATTGACTTTGGGTTCTATTGTGAATTAAATATAATTAAAAACTCAGTTGTCATTTTCTATAATTTTCTGATAGTTGTGTATGTTGTTGTTATAGGGCCCGGTATTGGCCCAACACTCGCTCAGTCCTGATATGAATTTCTCATTCACATAATATTTTAAAAGCATGAAGTCATCATGATGGCTATTTCCTACTCAAAAACATGCACTTGCTACGAAACTGATATAGAGACTAGGTTATATTGACTTGGCATATACTAAAACCAATTTGCCACTTTCTTGATTTCATCGTGAGAATTCTCCATTCCTCTAATTTGCTTCTCTAATTTCCTAGCAGGTATGTAAACCCTAGCTCCCTCGCAGGATTTTATGTGGGTATAATGTAAAGAAAATTTTCTTCTCGTACTTGTTTCTTTTCTTTCATTGTTGTCTTCTAAGCCTCAAATTTCTGCTATACTTAATACTTTCGAACAATAAATAAGTTTCTTGTATATGTTGATCAAATAGTGTTACCCAAGATTTCTTTAGTATATTTTATCAGAGAGTATGTTGTTTGTCTGAGTGGCTATCACTTTGTTGTAATAATCTAAAACCGAAAATGGAGAGGGGATCATTTCTTGTTTAAACTCTCTTCAAATCTGCTAATAAAATAACCATTTTTGTTTATTTTAACCCAAAAAAAAATCAAAGGGGGAAAGGAAAGGAAATTGATAAGTAAAATTGCCATTGCATATCTTAATTATATATCTTTAATTTTGTAAATTTAAATCCTCTTTCATCCTCTGTAAATCTTACCTTGCCACTATTGATTTCCTAAATCCCTATTTTTATATCTCTTGTTCTTTATTCTTCTCAGGTGGTAAGTGTGGTGGTACAAATATATGGTGATTTTTTATTTTTAGGTATATGCGTAAAGCAATAGAGAATGGAGTTCTTGGCATTATTGGGATTAGGTGGTGGTGGTGCTGCGGCTATCGGTACACAGTTCTTGGAGTCCATATGGGAAAATTTTGAAATCTTTAAGAACATATATCAATTAATTGGCTATCACAGCCGAATTGAAGAAAAGAGGAAAATTCTCGAAAGAAGATTGGAATCGTTATGCAGTGTAGAGAATGATATTAAGTTAGAACTCTCGGAGTTTCGTTCTGGAAAGAAACGAAAAAGAGAAGTTGAAAATTGGTTGAGAAGTGTCGAAAGAAAGAAAAATGATGTTTTAGGAATCGAAAAACAAATTGGGGAAAGAAAATATTCATTAGGGCCATGGTGGGAAACCCGTCTCGAAAAGAATATTCAACAAGTAGAAGAGCTTTATGAGAAGGGAAATTTTGATTCTATTTTTCTTGATGCTTATGAAAGTAGTGGAAAGGAATTACTCACAACAAGGTTGGTCTGTCAAAATTCAAATGGAGAAGTTTTAGAGAGGATATTGAAATGCGTAAAGGATGATGAAACACTAAGAATCGGAGTTTATGGAGTTGAAGGAGTTGGAAAAACTGCAATCATGATGCATGTACATAATGAACTCCTCAGAAAAGCTACTTTTGGTAATGTTTACTGGTTTACTGCATCCGAAGATTTCAGCATTCACAAGTTGCAGAACGAAATTGCCAAAGAAGTAGGGCTTGATTTCGATGACGAAGATAAAAGGAAAAGAGCAGCTAAGTTACATAAAGGAATTCTGAGAAGAAAGAAATGTGTGATAATCTTAGATGGACTTTCAAGTTATTTCGATCAAGATGATGTTGGCGTTCCAAGTCAAGTGAATGGATGCAAGCTGATTGTAACTACTCGATCGTTGAGGTTGTGTCGAAGGATGGATTGCCAGGAAGCAATTAAAATTGAGCCTCTTTCTGTTGCAGAAGCAGAGATGCTGTTCAAGGCAAAGTTAAAGGTTAAAAATTCAGTAACTTCAGGAGTTGAAGAAATTGCGAAAGAAATTGTCAAAGAATGTGAAGGTTTGCCTTCAAAAATTATTGGTGTTGCTGAGGAAATGAGAGGAGTGGATGATGTTAGTGAGTGGAGATATAAATTGAATGAACTTAGAGAATGTAGAGGAGTCTTCAATGATTGACTACCTGTAAGATTTAAATTGAACAATTCCAATTATGTTTTGTATTTCAAAGCAACCAATTCTGTATCAAGATTTAACCATGGCAGAAATTTGCCATCAAAACTATTCATTACAGTATAGGTATTCCAGCTAAAGATTGGATGACAAGAACGTATAAGATATTCCTCTTTACAAAACCTTGAAGAAAGCTTGCATGATCGAGTGCATTGTGTCAAATCTGCCACTCTTCAACAGCAAAAGAGTAAAATCAGTCTGTGTATAAGCCTGCAACCTGTCACAGTAGCTTTCTGGGCCAGAAATAATCTGAAAAAAAAAAAAAAAGAAAAGAAAAAGAAAAGCCAAAATGAGATCTAATAGAGTAGCTTAAAAGACTTGGGAGGCTGTGCAGATTAACAAATGTCTGATGCTGAATGCCAAATTTGCAAGACAGTAATCAAATCAACTTGACACCAGCAAATGGACACACCAAGTTGGAAAATTTTCATTTCTGGAGATACAATCCAAGAACAAGAGTAAAACTCTGATTTGGATTGTAAGACAAGCTGAAAATTTTAACGTAACACGCTTCTTTAGATAAGTCTGTGCATGTAAGCTATATGCCAAATGAAAAGAGTATCCACCAATACAAAAAATACCAATTATAGCATGGCTTTACCCTGCCAAGATGATGAAAATTGTGTCGAACAAGTTCATCACCGAGATTCAGAAGCTTTCATAGATTAGAAGAATCCCAGCTAGCATAAACAGCTCCAATGAGTTTCTCATGCAGTGAGGCCCCAGAGCAAGCAATTATGCCCCGATCAAGACACTCTAGATATACTCCTCTTGAGAAGTCTAGGGGCCTTCCCCCAGCGTCAGTGACCACACCACCAGCCTCTTCTACAATGACAACTCCAGCAGCATGATCCCATATCTTCTCTTTGTACCCACTTGACGCAAATTTCATAAAAATCTCAGCATCTCCTCGAGCAATGGCTGCATATTTGACCATGCTATGGACACGCAAAGGTTGGTTTCTGCCATTAGAGCATGAATAAACATATTAGCATAAAAACAGATCCAACATCCACCCAGTTTGATTGTAATCTTGCCATTAAAACCAAAAGGGAAAGCGGCCAAAACTTCAACAATTTACTTAAAATAAGAAAATGAGCAAGGAGAGTAATAAAAGAAAAACATAACATACTTAACCCCCATGCTATAAGCAACCCCAGCCGTGAAGGCATGGTTAGAGTTAGCCTTCTCAACAGGTTCACAGAAGGTTGCCAGCTCTGGATCATCAATGGAAGAAACCTGTATCTTTTCTGCAGAATTTGGCCACTCAAATTTCTTATTTCCATGTATTAATGGCTGCATCCATGCCTCACCACTGCCACTCTGTGCATACATAACACATCCTTTCTCCCATGTATGAGAAGTGGGATCAGACAATTTTGACATGCTTTGAGAATGCTTATGATGATGATTCAGTAATCCTTTCTTCATAGGGTAATTTGGACACCCAAGAACTCCAATCACTACATTTCCCTCCTCAATCAAGGCTAGAGCTATAGCATACTGATCTCCACGCACAAATCCTAATGTTCCATCAACAGGATCAAGTACCCAATGCCTTCCAGTGGGGCCACCAGTAGAGTTGCATCGACTGATAGCCTCAAGAATTTGTGCACCTCCAAGGGCCTCCTTGGGACTCTGAAGCCCATATTTTGATGCTTCAGCTAAGATTTCATTCACAGTGTTTGTGACAGGAGTCAGCAAGCCTGCTGAGTCAGCTTCAGAGAGGGTGTTCACATCTTCTTCAGCAATGATCAGTACGGTTTGATCCCTAAAAGATTCTGAAAGTATCCAACTAACAGTTGCTTGTACACTCCAATCTGTTCAAACATTTCCATCAAGAGAATTAATAAATTCAGGTGGAGAAATATATACATAATCTAAACATAGAACAGTATATCACAGAAAATTATTCTGGTGATAACTTCAAAATTCCAACAGCAGCTCTAGCCCTGCTAAACAATTACAAGTCTATGCTTCATGTTAATGGGAGCATAAACTGAAAGCCCTTGGAAGTTGAAAATCAAGAAATACAGTTCAGCAAAAGAAGGCCATTTGGGTCTCTAAATGTATTCTTCCATGCAACAAACTGATGATTGAACTTTTGCATTACTAAAACACAATGTTACCAGATATTGTTACACCTATCAAGCAATTTGATCCAAATCACACAATCCAGATCATGGATTACGTAGGCTAATAAGCCAAAACACCTAATGTGTGGATTCCCTATTAACTAAATTGATATCTATTTGACTAGGTCTGTGTTCTGAAAGAAACTTGTGAATACCCATTTAGCAACAATATTTCTCTTGGTTTTTTTCAATCTCTCTTCTTTTTACCCTTCTGAGAAGAGTTTATGCACAATAAAAAATTTTCCTAAGCATGATCTACTATTAACCCAATATAACCAAAAGCCTCATTCTCAAAAGCAATTCTTTGATATTCAGATTATCATCAAATGCCTTAAGTTGTCATAGTAAGTTCTTAATTCTATGATCTAGATATACATCATAATCTAGTAGTATGTGATAGGCATTGAAGTCAGAACCTAAATAAATGTGTCAACTATTCACCCAAGGAAATTCATTATTCCCCTGTAATCAAAAGCTTTTTAAACTATTTCACCTCACATAAAAATAAATAAATAAATACCAGCTCAAAATTTTTATGTGTCTATTGTATCTCAATTTAATAGATTAGCTTAAATTTTGTGAACCATAAAAAAATAAATACAAGGACATCAGCTCAAAGTTCTCATGTGATTTACTATGATGATTAAGTTTCATACACATCAAGTACTTCAAAAGATTCTAAATCCAAAGAACAAGGTAAGTGCATTGACCATTCACCAACAGGTGCATAATAAAGAAACACTAATTTTAAGCAGATAGTTTCCCAAACAACACTATGAGGGACTGTTAAGAGAAACTCATCAACCACAAGCCCAACAACAAATGAGAGCTTTACCAGAAAGTTACATTTTATAAAATAAAAGAAAAAATTCAAAATCATCGGGATGAATATCATAAAGATTCTAGTACAGGGGATTGTATTCTTCGAAGATGCCAGTGGTGACTATGAATTCCAGATTTCGATAAATAAATAGAACTGATTCAACTGAAGCATTTTAATCCTACCATCAATCTTAGACCATCCAATAATTCTTCAACAAATTCATTATCCTAAAACAAATAGAAAAACTACGTTTGCAAGTTCAGTTTCAGGATTCACGACCCTTCTTAAGAATTAGTGATGACTAGAGATAACGCAGTTTCCTTTGTATTTATTTTGAAAAGTAGGAACACTGATTTTGGCCTATTTTAATTTCCAGAAAATGAAAGCGCAAGAATTGAATGTCAAATGGCTACATTAGCCGTAGAAATTCCTAATAATCAATCATTTTAAACGAATTCGATTCCTTTTCTACAATTTCCTTTCTCATCCCAAACTTTATCAGCATCAGACAATTCAAGACGCGTAAATTAACAATAGTGAGATGCCACATTTCAAATGCCAAACAACCTCATGAATCCAAAAAAAGAAAAAGACAGAAAACCTAATTCAAAGCAAATAGAACCACCCCAACCCCCCCCCCCCCCACCCAAAAAAAAAAAAAAAAAAAAAAAAAAACAGAACCAATTGAAAAAAAAATAAACAAAAACCAAAAAAAAAAAAATCCCAAAAACCCTAATAAAACCAAACAAACCCACCCCAACCCCCCCCCCCCCCCCCCCAAAAAAAAAAAAAAAAAAAAAAAAACGCTTCACCATTTGAAAATAAATTCACGAACTCCGAAAATTAAAAAGTACCTGCAACAGTAACGAGAGAATTATCATCCTTAGACTTAACATGATCAGCACTTTGATTAACCAGGCCCGCTTGCACTCTCTGACAAAGAGAAGAAGCCATATGAACAACTCTAACAGCAACATCAAGTTCTTTAGCATACTTCTTCCCATTTTCCATGATTTAAAATTTTTTTTTTTAACAAACCCAGATGCAAAAATCAAGCCTTTAGCAGATACCCACCTCAGGATTTACGCCACAAGAAGAATCTAGCACTCCAACTTGCTTCGGTCACTGGGATTTTTTTAACCTGTAATGCGTCCATTAGCATTTACGAAACAGAACTACATTCGTTGGTTGATTGTCTCGAGAGAAGATGATGAAAGGAAAGGCTTCGATTTGTCTCCTCTTTGGAGCTTTTTAGTCCACTTTCGCTTTTTTAATTATATCTTTGTATCTTTGAATGTCGACCGAAGAGCAATGATCGCATTCAGATTTTTTATCAGATAGATCTCTCCGCTTTTCTTTTCCCTTACTAATAATGATATGCAAATTACTTTTATTTTTCCTTTTTTCAACTTTTTTAAATTGGATACTAATTTATTTCATATCATTTTAATAAAAATATAGAAAAAAATATTTAACTCTTGAATTTATTGAATTTTACTAAAATCTCTAAACTTTTATTTATCAACTCTAAGCTTATTGACTTTAATATTATTTTTAATAACTTCAATCTGAAAATATTTTTCAAATAATTTATTTTTAATTATTTAGTTGTAATATTAAAAATTATTTTAAAAATATTAAAATTTTAAAATTTATAGTTAAATATGAATGAAAATATAAAATTAATAAATTGTAAAAGTTGTTAATGATTAGTCATTTAGATGGGTGACCAATGATAATGACTTCAAACGTAAGTGATTAGTGGGGTAAGTTTTTCCATATCCAAAAAATAATTTGGAAAGTCATATACTTAGAATGTCTAATTTTCCTTTAAACATGAAAATGTTTTCTATTAAAATATTTTTCATATTTAAAAAATTCATTAATGAAAAAAATTCATCAAACGCTAAAAGTAAAATATAATTAGATATTTTAAAATCTAAAAATTAATTCAAAAGCTGTTATCGATTACTATAAATTGTCGAACACCGCCGATGCTTGACATCGAAAGTCTTATACATAGAATATGTAGAGTAGGAGCCACATTTATAACATGTTCAGTCAAAATTAGCTCACAAACAGGAAACTATTGTATTTTGTTTGACCTGCACATTCCTAATTTCATACATTTGAAGATTAAAAATCCAAATCTAATTGGTCAATACCATGAAAATTGCATGGCAATTTAGGTAAGATAGCAACATTTATGTTTCTCTCCTTTTTTTTCCCTTCCAACTTTAATTATTGCAATGACTTATGACCCTCTTCTCCATCTCCTAACCTCTTATCTATTGAATGAATTAATGTTTTGTGGAAAATCATTTTCAATGATTTAATATTTTGTGGAAATTTACTACATTTTCAAATTTTGTTTAATTACAATATGCAATTTCATTTCTTTTTTTAATTAATTATTTTGACTTGTAAGACTCAATGGTTCCAATTTTAATTTCTTGAGTTCAATAACATAAATTTTAATAATTTTTTTAGAATCTAAATTTTAAATATGTTATATTTTTATCTCTAGATTGTAAACTTTATCTTACAATTTTTCCTAATTAGAGAGTTGATATATCATTTAGTTCATTTATATATATATATATATATATATTATTTTGAGTAAGTGTTTTCATGCCCTAATTGAGAGTGTCATTCAAGTAAAATTTTTCTAAAATGACAAATTTAAATTTTGAATTTATAAAATATATGCAAAAGTTGTTTGAATATACAATCTGATCGAATAAAATAATAAACGGAGGAAAAATATTTTTTAAAAAGAATTAAAAAATATAATTTTTAAAAAATATTCACAGCAATAAATGTACAGTAGGTCTATGATATTTATCTCATTAAAATTTTACCAATAAAGGATATATATGTAATAATTCCATCTGAAATGTTTAGCTTGTCTCAGCTTTCTGTCCCTCTCTTTATGTATTTAACTATTTATTTTCTGTACCTCTCCCTTGCTCTAATTAATGAAACGAAATTTCCATTCCATTGGCACCAATAAAAGAGAGTGGCCTACGTACTAAATTCTTTTATGCTGATATATAAAAAGTAAAAGAAAGTTTCCTTGTAAAGAAAAATGGAAGAGAGGGATGATGACGTCAGACTGACTATTATTAAATATTTAAATGATTAATTAATATTATAATCCTAAAATTATATGGGAAAATTTAATTCATGATTAAGTTTCCATTAACTGCTGGCCAACGACCCAAATCACAATTCAATTTATACCCCCCAACTGTTCTCAGTCACACCAATACCATGAATTAATCGTGACTGCATAGACAGCAGCTTAGCTTTTAAGGATCCACGAATTAAAAATTATAAATCGAATTCCTCATCCCACGTGTTCATTATCCAATGGCTAGAATCATCTCCATCACGAATATAATAGCTCGACCATTAACAGTCTCTATGTATTTTATTTTATTTTATTTATTTAACTGCCACCCTGTTCCTATGCCTTATATATTGATTGTTCTTGCTGTGTTTGGAATTTAAAAGGCTCTCTACATGTTTCATCAATGGTTTTCTTTTGTTTCTTGGTAGACCAAAGAAGGAAAATTACAAGTACCAAGCCGGTGGCCGGAACATGTTCACGGTGCGGCAGCGGAGCTAGCGTCGCTGACATGAGAACCGCTACCAGGTTTTGTTATGTCCCGTTTTATTGGAAATCTTGGAAAGCTGTTATTTGTACATTTTGCGGAGCTATTCTTAAATCTTATAATTAGCCATTCTGTTTAGGCTTTTCTTTTCCCTTTTAAATAAAATGAGACTGGAACATATTTATAATTTCATAGCAGTCACAAATCTGTTATGGATGCTCAGATTTTCTTGCAGGTTAGTGATGAATACCTTTTTGCTATTGAGTTTTTGTTTTTTTGTTTTTTTTTTTAAATAAATATGTAAGGCCGCCATTAGTTTAGCCTTGAGAGCTTCAAATCATGCAATTAATATTTGAACATACAAATTTAAACATTTTCAAATTAGTACCCAACAAAATTAAAATTTATCTCCGGCGATTTTGGAAGGAAGACGACAAGAATTTATCGCATTGCTCCCCAGTTGTATCAACGTTTTACTGATGAAGACGATGAAGAAGACGAGCTCTTATTTGTGTACTATCATTACTGTCCACTTAGATGTACATGTAGTTCAACACTCAATGCTATCCGGCAAATACTATTGGTTGAATAAGTTTTCAAATCGTTGACCTTACATAAGTAAAAATTTATTTAATACAATTTATGTCAAATAATTCAACAGTTAATTCAAAATGTCATTTTTGTTACTGTAAAATAATATTACAGTAAATAATAAAATGATCCGTTTAATTTAATTATATAAAATTTTTATTTTAAATTAACTAATCAACATCTGTCCATCTTCTCAAATTCTAACATTTCATTTGTTAGTGAGATTCAATAAATAAGAACAAAAACCAGAAATTTCTGAAATCTCTTCTGATGGAAGAAACATACAAGGACAAACCAGCTCAATTCCTTTACTTAAAATTGGATTGGGAAAAATAAGTCGTACAGTACTTGTTACTCTGTCAGACAATTGAGTATGAAAATGCAAGGCTGCTTGCGTGTCAAACAGAACCTTAGCCGTGTGGACCATACTCTATTAAAGTTATATAAATGCTAGATTTAATGGAATTCCTCAACCTCTAACAAAAACTTGTATTGTCAACGCCGGTATCAGCCACCAACCCTTTCCATATGTCCTAGCGAGAGGGCACTGCCCTAGCGGTAACGTGAGTGCGCTAGTTTTAATAGTTTTTTTTTTATTATAAAATATTATAAAAATTAATTTTTTATAAAAAATTATTTTAATTTTTAAATATTATATTACTCAACGCTGTTATTTATATTAGTGTTTCAATTAAAATTAAAATATCATTTCTATTATTTATATTGTTCAACAAAATATTTATATTATTTTTTAGAATTAAAAAGAATGAATTACCAAATATTATCTCATTTAACATTTAATGAAACATTTGTTAAAATAATTGATAATTAATAGTTATTAAAATAATTAATTTTATTAAACAGAGTATAAATTTATTTTATTATTTAAATTTTTTTATAAGTAGAATGTTTTATTTATTTGTCCTTATTTTTCTAAATATGACTTTTTTTTTTTTTTATCATTATATACAAGACAACTAGAATAAACAAAGAACAAGGAACTACCCGATGTTTTGTAAATGAGCCGACAACATTGGAAGGGTTAGCTATTGACAGTACACCATAACCACTAACCGGTAACTGGCTACTGACAGCAATTAATCCATAATTTTTTTTAAAAATAATTAGTTGAAATCTTTACGTTCATTCTAATACTACTTGTTATGAAATAAAAATAAAAAACAATTTCGATATCTCTCAAAATACAATGGACTTCAACTACGTCCTGCAGAGCCCATCTAGGGTTCGAAATTAATTAATTTTTGAATACATGTAAAAAGAAATTATCAATATCCTTTTTTTATTGCCATATTTTTTTGTAGAAGTATTAAAAATTTAATATACCACTAAATTTTAAAAGTATATTAATTATTTTTTTAAATGTTATATGTTTTACTCCCTGCCTAAAAAAATATTTCACTTTTTATTTTCATACAAATTAAAAAAATAGCTATTATTATAATTAAAAGGTAATTTTATTTATATAAATTTTCTATTATGTCTATGGTAAATAATATATGAATAATTATTATATTAAAATAATAAATAAAAATTAATGAGAATTATTGAAAATAAGATAAAATTTAATAAGGGTATGATAGAGAATTTAATGATTAACTATAATATAAAAAAGAAAAGTAAAATATATTTTGGGACAAACTAAAAAGAAAATATAAACTATCTTTTTGAGACGGAAGAAATATTAGTTTGCAGCAAAATTAATATGTAATTTTTAATTTTAAGATAAAAAGGACAATTTTGACATTCAATTATATATTTTTAAAAAATCAATGTATTTCAATTATTTTCTTAATTTAAAAAAAAAAATCAAATATTACTATTGAAGTGGAAGGAAGGAGTGTATTACAAAGTCAAAACACTGTTTCCTCTCTATTTTTCTTTATTTAAATTTTCTTTAATTTCATCAATAATTCTATTTTTTTTAATTAATAATTAGAAACTATATTCAGTAAGTATTTATCAAATTAAATTATTATTTTTTGAATTTATTTATTTTCTTAAAAAATTGCAATAATAATCAAAATCTAACAACTTCTCCACTAAAGATGATAGGGAAATGTTGACTGCTAGAAACTTCTTTTGTTATATTTAACCTATTTGTTATTGTAAAACGAATCCCATCCATTGGATAAAGAAAAGAAATGGGAATTGTGAATTTTTTAATATGTTGATATTGAAAAAAAAAAAAACATAATTATATGTTTAATTATTCTTACATGTGCAATTAAGAATCCTAGGTAAGGTATTGAAATGTCTTGTACCCTAACAATGTGAGATTTGGCAATCTTTTGTTTGTTGGTTCTTCACGAGAAATAATTCCAATTTTGTCCCCTTGTGCAAAAGATATTGCATTTTTAAGCAAACATATCTGCATCCAGAAGAAAATATGTGCCCTTATTCTTAGTATAGTTTGGTTGGTTATTATTATTATTATTTTTTTGTATGCTATTTGATAATATTAATTAATATATATTTTTAAATTCTCAATTAAATTTAAATATTTATTTAAAAAAATCCTATAAAATTGATTGCAATCTAGACTTCCTGGAAGAAGCAAAACGCAGGGTAATATGGGAGAAATACACAAAAGACCCAATTGGGCCGAAATTTGTCCTTGGGCCTTGGAGTAGTAGATTGGATGGAATGGAAAGGTCCAGTTGTAATCAAATGACGTGTCAAAGACTCGAGAAGGATGTGACGTGTTATGGAAGGTGGGGGTTGTTTGTTAGTTAGTTAGATAAAAAGATGGCGTAAGCCACGTGGTGCTTTTGCATGTCAAGCCGGTCATCAAGTATTTTAATTTGCGGGAAATGCTTTGCTTTCGTCTCCGCATAACTGTAACCCCTTCCACACAATATTTTATTTCTAATAATTCAATTACTTTATATTTTTAAGAGAAAATTATTGTGGTTAAACATTTTATTATGATTTTTTTTTAAAAAAAAAATAGAAACTTCCAAAAGAAATCCATTGCATTTGGCACTAACAACTAAAGTTTAGTTGACAATATTTGGCAGCTGATGCATTAACGCCTGCAAAAGGGATTCTAAAAGCGACGCTCGGCTTGATTCACGGGCCTATCTTCAACTATCTATCATTAGAACTCAGTCTATTTACTTATCTCGAGTGACCGACTACAAATCTCCAGCTTATAAGCACAACATGAGATTTGTAGAGAATAAATTCAAAGATCAGTTTGACCTTTGAGAATGGAAAGTGCATAAAAAACTTTTATAAAAAAAAAAAAAAAATTATAAATAGAGACGTTTTGAGTTCGGTGCGGCGTCTTATTTTATACAAATTGCACATATTGAAAGCAGACATGTTCCCGTCGACCTTAACAGTCGTTACAGCGAGTTACGATTCTACCATGGATTATGTTTTCTAATCTCACGTCATTAATTTGCTAACAGTCAATTAGTGCCGTCAAACGTTACGGTGTATATTTTATTTTTTCGTTTTTCTTAGGGATGTCTTTGAATTAATTTATCACATGAATTAAATTAAAGGTTTTCTATCAATAACTTTCAAAACACCCTTTGGAAATTTTTTTTTAAAATATATATATATATATATATATATATATATATATATATATATATATATATATATATATAATGTTTGCTATCATGGCGGGTAAAATTTATTGATTTTTATATCACAATAAATATTTTTTAAAAATTCATCAAACTTTATTTTTTTATTAAATAATCAAAATATTTCTATATTAAAACATGTTTATTTATTTGGTCAATGAATAGCCCATCAATGAGGTTTTGTAGATTAGTCATTCTCATAGTGAAAAAGATGTCAAGATATTGTTCAATTAAAATAGAACAGATGAGTTACTGATTACTACTAATTACTAATTAGTCAATTTTATTCCATTTATTGCATTTATGAGGTAAAAAATTCTATTAAGCCTTCCGTCAAGGATCGGTTGGGAGATTTTACCCTCATGAAACAACAACACATGGTCGCCGTCGAGCCACCGTCAGTACAGGACACGCATCATACTATTTGCACCAAACGGTTGAGATAACCGTTACTTAACGCCGTTAAAGATGTCTCCTCACAATCTCAAAGCCGCGTAAAAGCGGGTCCCACAGAGGGCTGGTCCCAGCACAGCAACCATTTCCCTTCTAAGCTTTATACTCCATATTTTCACTTCAAATAAATAATTAAAAAAAAAACAAGAAAAATCAGCAAATTGATTGATGAGAGTCTTAAAAAAAACATCAAGTAAAAATAAATAAAAGCTCAATAATGACATTCATGTTGGTGGTGTTTTCCGTTATACAAAATCCTAATCTTTATTCAACATACTAAGTGTCAATATCAAAATCAAACCCATGAACAAATAAATCCACAATTATCTTTAAAATAACAGCTGGGTTTTTTCCTTATTTTTTTTGTTTATTAGTGGGAGTTTGAACGAAGGAAGAAGCTTCGTATTCTTTTTCTTCTTCCCGTGGGGTCTCTTTGTTTTTAACTGTTAAATGACAGCCTAATCACCAGCCTGGAAAGGGTTGTTATAGCTATAGTCTCCACTAAAAAAGCTCTAAACTTGATGTGTTTTAATGGCTGCACTTATTCAATGTCAACTGGGTTTTGATCTTTGACTCGAACCCAATGAACACTTCCTTACCAGGTTCTGTCCATTCTCTCTTTCTTGTTGAGGTAAGGGTATATTTTTTAGCAAAGCTTTTGTCTTTGTATTCTGTTGCATTTTTCAGGTTGCAGTAGTTTAGCTTGTATTGGGTTTTATGCAGATATAGGATTGGTCAGCGTTTTTTTTTTAGATCTGCGGTTTATGAGGATATAGGTTTTTGGGTGTTAGTAACTGGAAACTGATTTTCCTCTACCATTTGTTTTTGGGTTTTGAGGTCTTTTTGGTACAAATTCGGAGTTCCATTAACTTTTCTGGGATTCTGGTTGCTTCGGATTCAGTCATTTAGTAGGTGGGCAGTGTCATATAGTTTATGGTTTATTGAGTTGAGATTTGGGCCTTTTATCTGTTCATTAGGGAGTTTGGGGGATTTGGGATGCTGCAAACTTTGAAGATGAAACAGTTTGGTTGGTTACCTATAGTTGTTGCTCTTCTGCTATTTGAGCTTATTGTTTATTCATTTGCTGCATTTACTCCTTCTGATAACTACTTAATTGCTTGTGGTTCTTCCAAAAATGTCATCTTTCAAGGTAGAACTTTTGTTCCTGATTCAGGACATTCCTCCCTCTCATTGAAAAGTGTAAATTCTGTTGTTGCTGTAGCCAATTCTAGTTTCCCATCTCCTCTGTATCAATCTGCTCGAGTCTTCTCTAGCATAGCTTCTTATAAATTTGAAATTAAACAAGAAGGCAGGCATTGGATCCGCCTCTATTTTTACCCTTTTCCAAACTCAGATCAAAACTTGACATCTGCTTCAATTACTGTAGTCACAGATGATTTTGTGCTCCTGAATAATTTCACGTTCAAGAACTATAAAGGTTCTTATATGTTCAAGGAGTATGCAATCAATGTGACATCTGATACATTGACTCTTTACTTCATTCCTTCCAACAATTCCGTCACTTTTGTTAATGCCCTTGAAGTTGTTTCTATCCCTGACGGAATCTTCCCCGATCAAGCATTTACCGTGAATCCACGCGCTCCTTTTGGTGGTCTTTCTGGACTTGCTTTTGAAACTGTTTATCGGTTAAACATGGGGGGTCCATTGGTCACAGCGCAAAATGATACTCTTGGAAGAATTTGGGAGAATGATGCCAAATATCTCCATGTGAACAGCTCTGCTGTGAATGTTTCAGCTAGCCCTGCATCCATAAAGTATCCAGCTTCTGTCACACCTGAAACGGCACCAAATGTGGTTTATGCCACTGCTGAAGCCATGGGAGATGCAAATGTTGCCAACATGAACTTCAACATAACTTGGGAATTTGCTGTCGATCCGAACTTCTCTTATTTTGTTCGGGTGCATTTCTGTGATATTGTTAGTAAAGCTCTAAACAATCTTGTGTTCAACCTCTACATAAATGATGATAGTGCCCTTGAGAGTTTTGACCTCTCATCTTTTACCAATGATCTTAGTGTACCTTATTACAGAGACTTTATTTCTAACTCGTCTCTGGAATCAGATACTTTGACTGTCAGTGTTGGCCCAGATATGCAATCAGACATCACAAATGCAACTATGAATGGGTTGGAAATTATAAAGATTAACAATGAAGCTAAAAGCTTGGATGGGCTTTCTTCTGTTGAGAGCCTTCTTCCCGAATCACCCTCAAAGAAAAACAAGGCAGCGATTACCATCGGTTCAGTTGTTGGAGCTGTAGCAGCATTTGCTTTAATTGGGTTCTCCTGCTGTTTCTTGGCAACCCGGAAGTCGAAGACAACTCACCAAGCCCATCCCTGGCTGCCTTTGCCTTTATATGGAAATTCTCAAACCATGACAAAAATGTCCACAACTTCTCAAAAGAGTGGAACAGCCAGCTGCATCTCATTGGCTTCCTCCAATCTTGGTAGATTTTTCACATTCCAAGAAATTCTTGATGCAACCAACAAGTTTGATGAGAACCTCCTTCTTGGGGTTGGTGGCTTTGGAAGGGTCTACAAGGGAACCCTTGAAGATGGGACCAAAGTAGCTGTAAAAAGAGGAAACCCCAGATCAGAACAAGGTCTTGCTGAATTCCGAACTGAGATTGAAATGCTATCGAAGCTTCGTCATCGCCACCTTGTATCTCTTATTGGTTATTGCGATGAACGATCAGAAATGATTCTCGTTTACGAATATATGGCTAATGGACCTCTAAGGAGTCATCTGTATGGAACGGATCTACCACCATTATCATGGAAGCAACGGCTTGAAATATGTATTGGTGCTGCTAGGGGCCTCCATTATCTTCACACAGGTGCTGCTCAGAGCATTATTCATCGAGACGTTAAGACAACGAACATTCTATTGGATGAGAATTTTGTAGCCAAAGTTGCTGATTTTGGCCTCTCAAAAACTGGCCCAGCCCTTGATCAGACCCATGTGAGTACTGCTGTTAAGGGTAGCTTTGGTTACCTTGATCCTGAATACTTCCGAAGGCAACAACTAACAGAGAAATCAGATGTATATTCATTTGGGGTAGTTCTAATGGAAGTTCTCTGTACTCGACCGGCTTTGAATCCTGTTCTTCCAAGGGAGCAAGTTAATATAGCAGAGTGGGCAATGACTTGGCAAAAGAAGGGTATGTTGGACCAAATCATGGACTCCAATTTGGTGGGAAAGGTGAATCCAGCTTCCCTGAAAAAGTTCGGGGAGACAGCTGAGAAATGCTTGGCTGAGCACGGAGTTGATAGGCCATCAATGGGGGATGTCTTGTGGAATCTTGAATATGCTTTGCAGCTTGAGGAGACCTCATCTGCGCTTTTGGAACCTGAAGATAACAGCACAAACCACATTCCAGGCATTCCATTAACACCACTTGAACCATTTGATAACAGTGTAAGCATACTTGATGGAGGGAACTCTGGAACAGATGATGATGCTGAAGATGCTGCTACAAGTGCTGTATTTTCACAACTGGTAAATCCTCGTGGAAGATAGAAAGCAAAGAATTCAACCATTTTCAGTCAACAGAAATTCTATTGACTATATGACCATCTATTCCTGGTGTAGAGGGCTCTTAGAAAAATGCCAAGGGAATGAATTAAGGTTATTTCTCATTACATTATTCTGTTACTTTATTTTCACATTTTCCTCTTCAGTATATTTAATTTGTAATATAGTTCAATGATGGAGGTTAATTTCTCTATCAGAAGTTGCATGTAAGGCACCATATGATTCTCCGATTGTCTTTATTTTACTTTCATCTGGGTCTCAGCTGCCCACGCCATTTTTTACACAGTTACCAGGTATTCAATGTACTGGGTTTATGATCTGTTTTTCACTGAATGAAAATAGAAGTAAGGTATAGCTTATTGGACTGTTTTGTGTTCATGGCATCCATTTTTGACCCACGAGTGAGTTTCACAACAGGAAGTAACCTTTTGTCTACTAGTAACTTTGAGAATTACTGTTGCTGGCTCCTGCTTATATTTCTAAGGTGTTGCAATGCTAGTTTAGTCACTTGTGAAGCTCACTCCAGCTATATAACATAATTTGTGGAACTTCATTCCCTAAATTGTACATTGAACTAACTGTTGTGTCTTTGAATTTTCTTTGGAAAATGAGGCAGAAACTCTTTTAGTATATCCTACAAATTATTTATTTTACACAAATGTCCAAATTGAAGCATTTTATTGCTATCCTCGTGTTTATAAGCGATAGACTGATGAAGCCATTGCCATGGCCGAGCACCTTAAGCTTTTGAATTCCTTTTCTTTACATGATTCACCATTCATATCTAGCAGAAGAATGCTATTCAATATTCATGCAATGTCTTTAGGGACAGTGAAAACATTCAAGAAAGATGGTGAAACATAGTTTAGTAATTACAAATATAAAGAACTGAAATATAAGTGTGATTGTAGAAGTAGAGAGTCCCTTAATTCTCAACTACCCAAGTTGAATAATTTAAGTCTAGACTGCCTTGTCTATCGATAATGTGTACTTCTGGCCAAATTCTGTTTCCAGAGAGCCACAATTAGAGACAGAAGTAATGTGCTTCTGTACTTTGTCTTTTCTGCTTCTGGATTTGTTGGTTTCTTGGAATAAATCTTGTTATTCTTGCCGATCAATCCAATTTTCTATAAACGCTGTGTGGAAGAATAGAGCTACTGCTCAAAATATTGAACGCTAGTATATCAGCATTCCCTTTTGCTATCCTGACTGTATTTCAGTGTTTTTAAAACGAAACCGGTCATTGAATCAGTTTGTTGATTGGTTCAACTTGTTTGACTCGATCAACAACTAGACAAAATAATATTAGTGAATTTTTAGTTGTTTTTACGTGAAAAACATAAACGGAAGAAATAAGTTTAAAAAATTTTCTAAATTCATGGCAACTAAGCTTAGAAAAATGATTTGTACCATCTTATGAGTGGTTGGTAATGAAATTTACTAATAAATTTTTGTGTTGAATAGCAACTTTTTAAAGCTTATGTTTATCTGTATTGCAGGATCCCATGGCTCTGACCAATCTTCATATCAAGAGTGATCAAACATATAGAAACTTCAAGGTTTTTCTTTTTTTTTTTTCTTTTTTCCAATGCCCTTTTCAATATGCATTAATTAACTCCAGATCAATATTTTATTAAAATTATCTTTTCTCCACACATAACTTTGTATTTCATACGAGTAACAGATTACAAATTATTTTGTTCTTATTGCTCTTCTGATTCATACAGAAAAATAAAGAAGCAAGAGGAAAAACCAATTTTCTTAACTAAAACACATAACTTCAAAGACAAAAATTAAAGACAAAACAAATCCTGGTGAATCATTGTTTTGTGTAACCATAAAATCCAGGAAAACTTCAGTTATTCTGCGAAAATGACAATATAAAATAATCTTCCAAAATATTCCGGGAAAACGGAAATTTACCATCTTATTTCCTGCAGAATATTCCATATCCGTTTTCTGAACGACTAGTGCAATCAAGCATATCATAATCCATCACCACAGCATGATCCTCTTTGTCTGAAACCTGAACTGGAGAGAAAATACAAGAACCACATTCAGCAGAAAGCAACGAACTTGCCCTATACTCATCTTCACCTCCAACGGCAGGCATTGCTACTCCTGATTTTGCCGGGTTCTTGAAATCAGGCTGATAAGTCCGTCCAAGAACTCCTTCAACTTTCGACGACAACTTATAAAACTTAAACTGCACCTCTAAATGAGCAAAACAGTCATCAGAAGGTATCTGATAGTTATGAATTCTGTCATCTTCTTCAGTTATAGGCACCACATTGACCGATATCTCCGCGACTTCTGGTACAGTGATTAATACACTATTCTTTAATGATGTCCTTTCCACTCTAATGTTACTTTCTTGTGATTGCCATGTTGATAAATGACCTTCTGGTATGATTAAATCTCTCCCATTATGTAAAAATTTTAAATGATCAACCTCATCATCCCATTTTTCTGCTTTAGTAGCCTCAATAGAGAAAGTATGTGAATCAAAGAGGATTCCTAGTGCTTGAATCCAAGTGTAGTCTCTAGTTCTGCCTTCTGGCCGGAGACCAATGAAACGTGCATTGATTTGTAGGTTTGGATCGGAAACTAAGCTGAAATGCTCATTGCTTTTGCCATGGAAGTAAAATACAATGCTATCTCCACCGATAAAACGTGGGTCCAAGCAAGCTGCTCCTGGTGCATTGCAATTTGGTTTTCTATCTGTAATCACAAAACAAAATCAGGCAAGTAATAACTAAATCAGATCTTTGGCTTAGCAGCAACAGAATCGTGTCCAAAACTGTGAGGTTGGGAGTTCCAACCCCGTCCAGTAACAGATTTACTATATCATATTAAAAGAAGAAAGTACAGTTTGTAGAGAAATCCAATATAATAGTCTTACTTCTGCATTCAGGCGTGCATATTGGTGATTCACAGTTCAAGTAGCAAACTTTTGAGTATGGGTTGGTTGGATAGAGATTTGGACATTCAGCTGGGCAACTTCTCTTCTTGAGAAAACAAGGACCCTTGCGGCTGCAGGTTATAGTATCAGTTGCTGCATATATTTCTGATGCAGCAGATACAAAAAGCAGCAGAACGATCAATAACCTGTTGCTGCTAGAGACTACCATAGCTTTTGTTTTTTCAATAGCCTAACTATACTTTGCATTTGCCTCTTAAGACTTGTTCTGTTTTATAGATAGATTAGACTTCTGCAAGTGGAATTTCTTAATTCTTCTTCGATTCCCAATAAGGGATTCTAAGTTTCAGTTTCAGAACCAGTATAATGTCAAACTTCACGAGGAATCTTTAAACGGAAAAACAAAAGAAGAGAGTCTTGAGGTGTTATACTTTTCTTTTCTTTTTTTTTTTTTGGATATTTTAATAACAAGCAGAATGGTTTGTACATATATTTTTGGTACATCTGAATTAAAATTGACTATAACCGCGGAAATTTTTCTTCTTTCCACTCAAATTGTTTCTCAATTGGGTGTGGTCCATTTGTGAGAAACAAAGATTTTGAATTTAAATCCCCTCACTGTAAGGATAGGCTATTCGTGCTATGTAGCCCAAATATTCTTTCAGTCCATTTGGCTTTTTAAGGATTAAAACTCTAACTCGATTTAATATTATAATTCTGAAATCTTAGATGGAATGCTTTGGGGCCTGTAACTATGATTTTAAATTGGGATAATAACTCTATCTGCCATTCTATGTACATCTCCAGGCGTGGCTGAAAGAGGCCTAATGAAGGGATTCAGTACAGTGTCTGTGCAAAATGCATACAGCGAATAAAGAGCCGGAATGCACGCTTAGCCCCATGTGGTGAAAATAAAACCCTTTTTTGCCCGTAAATTTCTCAACAAATACAATTTCCTTGTTGCTTCCTGTTCTCTACGTGTGTTCCCCGCGTGCTTCAGTTCATTTAACCATTCTATGTACAATTTCCTTGTTGCTTCCCGTTCTCTACGTGTGTTCGTACATTTTATTTGGAATTTTTATGTATTTCGGTAAACCCATGTGCCTACTTAGAACAGAGTTAGAATCCTGGTCAATGATCTTAAAGCAGGAAGTCAATTTAAACAAAATAAAATAATCTTGAATTTGAATATTATTTTCCAATAGAAATTGCAAATACACCAAATTAACTTCAAAAACAACATAAAAGTTGCAGAATATAAAAAAACACAAACACCTTTTACATTTCCAACAAGGTAATTTCACAATAACCAAATCTTGCAGCTACGCCATTTCCTTATTTAACAAGAAGCCAAAGCTTCCATTATTCTTTAAAAGGCAAGCCATGCACAATTTCCATAACCTTACTTCCTGCACACAATTCCATATCCTGCAGAACCTCCATGAGTGCAATCTAAGGTGCCTAAATCGGTAACCGATGAAATCTCTTTGTTTAATCCATCCCGAAGAGAGAAAATGCAAGATTCACAATCTGCAGAAAGAAGTGAGTTAGTTCTATACTTGTTTTCACCTCCTAAAACTGGCATTGCCACACCAGGCTTTGCTGGGTTTTCAAAATCAGGCCTGTAAGTTCGACCCAAAACTCCATCAACTTTAGGTGACAAGTTAAAGAACCTAAATTGGACCTCTAAATGAGCAAAGCAGTCGTCTTCAGGTATTTGATATTTATGGACTCTGTCATCTTCTTTAGTAACAGGAACTACATTGACCAAAATCTCTACAGTATCTTTTATATTGACTATAACACTGTTTTTACTTGACACTCTTTCTACTTTGACATCTTTTTCTGGTGAGTACCAAATGGAAAGTGGTTCTTCAGGTATGGCTAAGTTTTGACCATTGTAACTGAACTTCAAATGGTCAATTTCACTATCCCAAGTTGCTGACTTTGTTGCTTCGAGAGAAAATGAGTTAGAGCTGAAAAGAATTCCCAAGGCCTGAATCCAAGTGAAGTCTCTGGTTCTGCCTTCTGGTCTGTGGCCAATGAAACGTCCATTGATTTGGAGAGTTGAATCTGATACTAAACTGAAATGCTCGTTGCTCTTTCCATGGAAGTAGAAAACAACACCATCACCACCGATGAATCGGGGATCATAACAGGCTGATCCTGGAGTGTCACAACTTGCTTTGCGCGCTGAAAATATCAAATTAACACGTGTTTGACAATGAATAGTTAGTCACTATACACAGGGGGGGGGGGGGGGGGGAAACCTAAAAAATTCAATTAAGGGGGCAAACCTTTTAACATTAAAACTAACTGGGAAAAATGGTTAAAGTTGACAGAAAAAATATAGCAGGTGATGGGGTTCAACCTGCAAATGTGTCTTCGCCATTGACTATTCCAAGCATTTATTATATGTACTGGTTTAGTTGTATAATGATGTCGTATATATATATATCCTAAATTTAGGTATTATCCTTTAATTTGAGATAGAAATGAAAGAGATGAATGGTATAAATTAGTTAATCTTACTCTTGCAAGAAGCCTTGCACTGTGGGTGATCACAGTTGACATAGCAAACTTTAGATTTGGGGTCCTTTGGGTAAGTGCTTGGGCATTCATAAGGGCATTCTACGTACTTCCCATTGCATCGGCTCAATGGGTTTTTGCAGTGAACAGATTCTGCATTTGCTTGAATAAATCCTGTAACCATAGCTAACGAAATAACAACTATGAAACTGCTGCTTAAGACCTTCATTTTGAATCCCTCTTTACTGATACTGATAGAAGAAAGACGAACTTTTTGATATGAGATTTCTTCTTCTCGTGCTATATATAGAGTTTTGAATTTATTTGTTTATTTGTTTAAATCAAAGCTTGTTACTTAATCGAATCTTTAGCTCGTCTTTGAAGTATGAACATGGGAATAGTTGGCATTTTGTTTGCAGAAGCCATTGCTTTACATACAAGGGCAGTCATAAGGTGATAACTGATGCTTGAAAAAGCAAATTTGCTATCCAAATTGGCAACTTGAGAACATTAGTGAGAATTAACTTTGCAATTGAATGAATTGGCTTAAATGGTAAGTACATTCAAGTTTAACAGGCAAAGAAGTTTGATAAGATAACTACAAACCTCGAAACGAGATTAGTTTCATACTTAAAATACAGAATTCTCGTTAAAAATAAAAATCTTTACAATTGAATGATAATAAATAGTACATGATCATATGTGATTCTATATTGATTTATTGGTAATGACCAAAATGTGATATTAAATCAAAGTGGAGATTAATAAATATTTTTAATTATACAGTTGATGCTGGTAGAAGTGACTTCTCTTGACAAAAGTGCAGAAGCACTCCATCATTGAGCTTCTTGCTTGTTGGTGATAACGAGCCAGGTTCATTTGTTTCGGTGGAGCATATATATATATATATATATATATATATATATATATATTTAAAAGTGATATCATAAAATTATTTTTTTTTTCCTCCTTTCTTCAATGTAAGCAAATTGTGCCCTGTTCTGAATGACGCAAGGCTTCTCCGGATACATGTAGAAATACAGAATTTTGTAAAGAATACATATAACGTATACTTATAATTTCTGTATATGTATTACAAAAGAACAAAACTTAATGATTAAAGGATAATAATAATGATTAAAATTTATAAAATATAAATAAAAATAATTATTTTTACTAATTTTTGTTGAGTTTAGAGATGATCAATTATGTTTGTAAAAAAAAAATAAATAATTGAGCTTTTGACCTCAGCCCATATAGATATAAAGAATAATTGAATTTCAATTTATCTTTTAGTTTGATTGATTTTCATTAATAAACGAATTTTGACTTAAATTACTCTTGTGATTCAGAGTATTATTGAAGTGAATATTAATTTGAATAAAAAATTACAATTTAATAACTTCGATTAAGCGACCGACATTTGCCATGCAGATGATTAAATATATTATATACATAAATATATTGTTTCCTTAAAATAAAATTCGGTTAAAATTGAAAAATTAAATCAATTTAATTTGATTTTTTAATTTAATATTTGAGATGTCTCTGCTCCTGGTTATTAAAAAAATATTAATTTTAAATAAAATCAAACCTAACTGATCTAAATTGATCAATTAATTCGGCTCGAATTCAATTTAAGAAAGCATGGGTTTGGTTTTCGGTTTGGAACCGAACCGACGGAATCCTCAATTCTTCCGCTAATCAATCTTTTATGTGTGCCCTAGAAATTGCCGTAAGACTACTTAATTTGGTCCATCAATTTGGGCCTAGCACTACGATTGAGCCCATTTATTTATCTTTCAGTCACCTCCAATCATTTTTCCATGTCACTGATATTAATTCGCTCCCACACTTTTCGAGGTCAGTCCAGAAAAAACCCTAAATTTCCCATTCAATTTCTTCTTCGAATTGCAATTCAACAAGAACAAAAGAAGGTGAGTTACGTTCTTCTTTCAATTCTTCAATGATCTCCACCACAAAGTTTTTGTTCTATATTTAGTAACTGTATCTTGAATTGTTGGATAGAGTATTGAACCATACTGTGACTGTAAAATTCGAAACGAGGACATCACTTTGAAATTAGATATGATGATTTGTTCATATAGCTCTATTGGGATTTGTTTTGAGAGTTGAGAACTGTGATTTTGTTTGGTTTTAGACTCTAATTTGAGTTACGAGAGAAATGGGTTTCAAATGGAATCAGGAATCTGTTATTGTGGCGAGAAATTTTTCTTTTCCTTTTTTCAAGAAGATAATTGCCGCTATTTGATGGGTCTTATGTGGAACTAATTATTGAGAAATACACAGTTGACAGAAGTTGGCTTTAAGATGACTTGGGAAAATTAGAAGAGACTTAATTGTGTTTTTGATGGTTTCCCTTTAGAACTGCTGCCTAAGAATTACTTGTGTGAACCTATTTTGGTTAGAGTTGATAAGTGAGTGGTACTGAAGCGCAACATTTGTTCTGTTCTTATGATGCAAACTTTATGAATATGATTTGAGCTGAAAAGTTGGATTGTAGATCGTAAGACAATGGAAACCCAGGGCAAGGATGTGCTGGTAACAAAGAGGTCGCTGAGAAAGAGAGCAAGTTTGCGAAATTATGATGAAAATTTGATGGATGAGTTGATAGAGACGCATTTGGGTGGTTATTTGAAGAAAAAGAATCGAACAAGAGAGGATATGGAAAAAGAGACAGAAACAGAGGCAATGATAGCAATATCTCTGGGGTTCCCGATTGATGCATTACTTGAAGAGGAGATACAAGCTGGGGTTGTGAAAGAATTGGATGGCAAAGAGCAGAATGATTATATTGTTGTGAGGAATCATATCCTTGCTAGGTGGAGAAGTAATGTGAAGGTTTGGCTATCAAAAGTACGGATAAAAGAAACCGTGAGCAATGAGTATGGGCATTTAATATCTGCTGCATATGATTTTCTTTTGTACAATGGGTATATTAATTTTGGGGTTTTATCATCGCTAAAATGCCCTATACCAGAATTGATGAGTGAAGGGTCTGTGATAATCGTTGGTGCTGGACTTGCTGGTCTATCAGCAGCAAGGCAACTCATGTCCTTTGGTTTTAAGGTCGTTGTTTTGGAAGGTAGGAATCGTCCTGGTGGGAGAGTTTATACTCAGAAAATGGGTAGGGCGGGCCAGTTTGCTGCAGCGGATCTTGGAGGCAGTGTTATTACTGGTATACATGCTAATCCTCTGGGAGTTCTTGCTAGGCAACTTTCTATTCCACTCCATAAGGTACGAGATAACTGTCCATTGTACAAACCAGATGGGGCACCTGTTGATAAGGAAGTTGATTATAAGATTGAATTTATCTTCAATAAGTTACTTGACAAAGTCATGGAACTTAGAAAAACAATGGGTGGCTTTTCAAATGATATTTCCCTGGGTTCAGTTTTGGAGAGACTTAGGAAGCTGTATACTGTGGCTAAAAGTACAGAAGAGAAGCAACTGCTGGATTGGCATCTTGCTAACCTGGAATATGCAAATGCAGGATGTCTCTCAGATCTGTCAGCTAATTATTGGGATCAAGATGATCCTTATGAAATGAGCGGGGACCATTGCTTTCTAGCTGGAGGGAACTGGAGATTGATAAAAGCACTGTGTGAAGGGGTTCCTATATTCTATCGGAAGACTGTGAATACTATTAGATATGGGAGTGAAGGAGTTATGGTTATTGCTGGTGACCAAGTATTTCAAGCAGATATGGTCCTATGCACTGTGCCTCTTGGAGTTTTGAAGAAAAAAACCATCAAATTTGAACCAGAGTTACCCAGAAGGAAGCTTGCAGCAATTGACAGATTGGGTTTTGGGCTGCTTAATAAAGTGGCGATGGTTTTCCCCCATGTTTTTTGGGGTGAGGACCTGGATACTTTTGGATGTCTTAATGAGCATAGCAGTAAGCGTGGAGAGTTCTTTTTGTTCTATGGTAACCACACTGTTTCTGGGGGTCCAGTGCTTCTTGCGCTGGTGGCTGGTCAGGCTGCACAAACATTTGAATCTACGGATCCATCTATGTTAGTTCACCGTGTTTTGAGTGTTCTCAGAGGTTAGCTTGATTATTTGAGTTCACTAAATCAGTTTTCTTTTTAAACTTCCCTTGAGTGCTTCTCTCCTCTCTATATCTTCCTGTTATATCTCTTATTTTTACTTATGGCTTTTCTTTCAGGTATATACAATCCAAAAGGCATTGGTGTTCCGGATCCCATACAAACAATTTGTACAAGATGGGGCAGTGATCCCTTTAGTTATGGTTCCTATTCTCATGTTAGGGTGCAGTCATCTGGCAGTGACTATGATTTACTAGCAGAAAGTGTAGGGGGGCGGCTATTTTTTGCTGGTGAGGCGACAACTAGGCAATATCCAGCAACAATGCATGGCGCCTTCATGAGCGGTTTAAGAGAGGCTTCTCGCATTTTAAGAGTCAGTAGAAGCTGGCAAAATTATTCAAGGAAGTCTGTGCAGAGGAGTGTTGGTCTAAGTAATGATACATGGGTAGATCTGTTCAGGAGACCAGACCTAGCATTTGGAAATTTTTCATTTATATCTAATCCTTTGACAGAAGACCCACAATCAATGGGTATTATGAGAGTCACTTTTGATAGTTGCAGAGATGATCTGAACAAGGAAACAGGGACTGGCTTCCAAAATTCTTTGAAGCTTCCATTGCAGCTTTATGTAGTGCTATCTCGACAACAGGCAAATGATTTACAATTGATGACCGGGAGTAATGAGGACAAGCTATCATATGTGACTAAAAACTTGGGCTTAAAGCTAATGGGACCTAGTGCACTGGTAAATGTTGGTACTTCCTTGATTTCTAGCATTACTAATGCAAGAAGAGGCCGGGGCAGGAACCGCATAATCTTTCGATAACATAGTTCTGTGTAGAGATCAGTTGCATGGAGCATCTTGATGCAAATATATGCACCTGGTGATGGGTTTTAAATTCAGTGTCTTTTCACTCCTAAGTTGCAGAATTCTGTATATAATCTAGCTGTGTAGGTTCTTCATATACTAGGAGAGTAATTCTTGGAGTTTGACTAAGAAGACCATTTGTTTGCTGATTCTTTATCTGACGATGACTAGCATAGACACAGTGGCTAAACAGAGCCATGAAAGTTTTTTTTTTTTTTTTTTTTTTTTTTTTTTTTTTTTTTTCTTGAAGGAAGAGCGGTGAGAGTTTTACTATAGCTAAAAGTTGTTTGTATCATGCTGCTCATTCTAGAGAAGAACTATAGGAACGAAAATTGTAATTTTAGGCCCTTCGGGCTCTGCAAATGCTTTGTATTTGTATACTATATTTATGTGGCAAACAATAATTGGACAGGCATATATGAAACTATATATATTTGAGCGACTACAATTATACTGGAAGAAATATTTATTAGCACATTAATTATGCATTAAGAGTTTTCAAATTACATGTAATGTAATGATAATAATTATTGAAGAATTTTAATTATTCATTTGAGAAATAAAAACTAGGGATTGGAATGACGAACCATACAGACGCTTCTTTTTTTTTTTTTCTTTAAAAAAAAAAAAAGGAAAGAAAGGCCTGCCTGAAAATTAAGGTGCGGCGTTTTGCATGAAATCAACACAGGTGCGGCAGTTGCAGTCGAGAAACCTGCACTTGAGGCACCCAAAGCAGACACAGGAAGTGCAGCCAAGGCATGACGGCCAGTCAGGACAGCCTCTGCAGTTCTTGCGGCTGACCCGCTCTTCGTCATCCTTACAGGTTAGTCTACAAAAATACACCAACACATACAAATAATCATATGATATGATACAGAGGAAAGATTTACCCACTCTAGGCGTATGCGCCATCGAAAAAAAAGTATACAATAATAATACATTTGAAAAAAAAAAAAGCTTCATTGATCAATTTGGTATGTGAAATGGTCTCATATACCAGATGAAAGCAAGTCCTATTCCTGTTATGTGCAATCACCCGTAATCAAATACTTGATTCAAAAGAGAGAAGTAACTTACTTGGAATGCAAGCTATCAGCACACTTCCATCTCTTATTCAGCGAAGCATCATGGTAAATCCTACATTGCTCCTTAGTCCTAAGACGAAACCTGCGTTCTTTCTTGCATTTATAGCACTTGATGAACTCGTCGCGATGAAAGACTCGTTTAATAAATCCACTTGCCCCATTAGCAATATGTTTGTAATATTTCAGCAATGGAGTTTTCCACAGTGGCACCTTTTTATCTTTCATTACTACCCATATATGACTTTTCCATCTGTTTCTCCCTCCCCTCCCTGTATGCTTCTCAAATTCATATGGTGTGAATCTCTTTCCTTCAGTTCAAAATATCATTTTCTCATCCGTCACTCAAAATTACTTGCAACCAACATCATGTCTATTTAATATGTGTATGTTCATGCTTATATTAGAACTCAATGAAGATACATGCAAAAGTCTACGAATTTCAAATCCTGATAGAATTTGAGTCTCCTTTTTGAAAATTTCTAATTCATAAAATAAGCAAATTAATAGCAGAAACACCTTTCATTCATGTTTATATTATAACTTACAAAATATAAGTAGGTGTTTGAATATATTCAAAATATATTTTGTGTTATGGCTAATGCAAAAATTTTTGGGTGTATTTAAGTTTTGTAATGATAACTAATTAATATCTATGAATGAGTTTCAACTTTCGTATTAAAATCAGAATCTAACTAACAAAAGGAAAATCTAAATTAAACAAAACAAGAATTTCAGAACATATTCAAAATTATGGGGGAAAAAAGAAGAAAAGGTATATATATTAGTTACCCCTTTTGCAGGCAGGAGAACAATCACAGGTTATCTGAAATTGGCCACTCGCAAAAACCCTGAGGAGTCCAATGGAATCGCCGTACTTCTTGCTAGTACATCCACATTTAACTTCAACATAGTCATGTCCTCTCTTGAAACTATCAATGTCTTTCAGTTCCTTCTCTTTAAATAAGGTTTCGCCTATCATAATTGGAACTTCCCTTTCCCCTGTCACTGCAATATAATAATCAAGACATTACAATATATGTGTATATATACATATATTACATACAGCTGTAACAGAAATAAAAAAGAAAGATCTTTTAGCAAATACAACCAAGTTGGATAATCCTCAAACATTAGATATGCATGTCTCAAATAAATAAAAGCTTGAAGCTGAGTAAGGACAGTTGCAAAAAATCTGATTGTATATAATATATGATATAAAGAAACTGAAACCCACTTTTTAGAGAAATGCTAAGAAGCACACGTAGAGAAATGCCGAAACATGGAAAATAAGGGAATAGAGGTAGAATCCAAAGCTTGACAGACATTTGTCCAAAAGGTTTTTTTGGCTTTGGTTGCATGTCGACAGGTTATATATATGTCGGGAAATGCTAAACAACGGGGACTCCCGTCATTACGGAAATATTAAAATAATATTAAAAGTGAATCCCATATGTATTTTATAATATTAAAAGTGAGACCCACGTGTATTTTACCTTTGTAATTCTATATATAAATCTCATTTTTAATATTATTTTAATATTTCCGTCAACTAGCTGTACCCATACATGTCATGCTGCCAAGAACAGATTGGTTCAACTTCAGCAGTGTATATATATATATACACATGCTATTCAAGATCAGTCTCAAGATTGAGACTTTTATGAATTCTATTTACTCTTAAGTTTCCATATTAACAGTACATATTCATGTCTTATCGCTTTGTTCATAGAAATACTGCATTAAGAGACAGTCTAGATTTGTACAGTATGCATGTGATGCGCTAAATATCTGGTAGATAAGAAAGTTCTTAAAGGAGAAGAATTAAACTCTTGATCTCTTGGCCTGCTAAGTATAGAATTAGAGATGTTGATTATTTAGTGTAAACCGCCAAACCGAATCAGAAACAAAACAGACTGATAGTTTAGTTTAGTTTCATTACTAAGACAAAACAGACTATATATATATATATATATATATATTTGTTTTATGGATTTCATTCCCTCCGTTCAGTTAGAAAAAAAAAAATTCAATTAATCTCTAAAAAATAGTATATATTAATTAATATTTTCATTGCTCTAATTTAAAAAAAAAAAAAAACTTTTACTCTAAATTCAATATCAAGTTTTTCCATCTAATAAATGAGCATATTCTGTTTGAAAAGTGAGTGTGATTATTTAGATAAAACGATTTAATATTTAAATTGAAATAGAAGTTAAATATGTCATAATAATTTTTAAAAATTAGAGAGATAAAAATGTTAATTAGAAAATAATTTGGGGATCCAAATATATTTTTCTTCTCTATATATATATATATTAATAAAATCATGTATATATAATTAAAGCATACCACACCTAAAATAATTTTCTAATTAATTATATGAATTTTTAAAAAGTATATTTAATTATATATACACACGCACACATATCATTTATATGTACTTTTGTTTTTATTTACCTAAAGTATGAGTTGTCGGGTGAATTTTGAATTTGGAAGTTGTGTTTTGCAGGCTAAAAAACAAATACAAGAAAAAAATGAAATAGAAAAATAATTTTTTTTTGTCATTAAATTTCAAGTATTTATATGGATTAAATACAATCTCCATCATATATTATATACCTAATTGAATATGATGAATTTAAAAATCTAATAATGTAAAAGGGTTGGACTCAAATATATCTAATACAGGAAATATATAATCTGATCTATCAAAAAAATAAAACAAGACAATCACATAATATACAAAGAACATGCAAATAAATTTTTTTCAGAAAAAAGAAAATCTATAACAAAAGAATGAAAGGGGCAAATCTAGTTCTAGATATGCTTCAAATTTTGGTAAGCCATAAGGAGATGATGCACTTCACTCAAAGATAAATACATTATCATCAATAGATCATTGATATATATTGAAGAAAGAATGAAACTAAAAAGAAAATTGAAAGGAAATTTACCTTGAAGGGCCATTTCTTGAGTTTGCTTGGAGTAATCTTAAAGCCTAACACTCCCTCCCTCCCTCTCAATTCAGCTTCTTGATGGCAACACTCTCTCAATTGTAGCCCTAGTTCATGAGAGTGAAGAGAACATCATACCAATGATCCTTTAAATAGAAGAAGTATTAAAAATTTTACAAAAGAAATCAACCAAATTAGGTCTAAACAATCTGTTCCGCATCTGTCAGGATACATTTACATTTACTTGCCTTTCTAGCATTATTACAAATGTTCAAGAAAGTCGGTGGACCTAACCGTAGTTTTGTTTGGGTGTTTCGCAGCGATAATCTACTTTCATATACCCTAATCACGTTCGTTAATTTTCTTTTATGTGCTCTAATCACATCCGCTTATCTTCGTAATGTCTTGTGCCCTAATCGTGTCCGCTTTTATACATTGTAAAAGGAATTAAATTAATTAAGAATTATAATCTTCCATCCAGATATATTATTTATAATAGTTTCGATACAATCGAGTATCACTAATAATTACTCAAAATAAATTTTTGACGAAATTAAGCAAAATTAGGATTTCGCACCGTCAACAATTCCATGAAAAGAAATTGGTCAAATTTATCTTTTTGTTAAAAATGGAAAAGAAGTTGAAATGCAATTGTGTGCTTATCCTCTCCACTCCAAAGTTGCCCTAGAATACTTATATTTTGTTAATGTTGATATCTAGGGTTTAGATATGTTGGATTAAACAAAGTTTTCTATTCTAGATTTTTTAAATTCTATGAGTTAATTTTGCTATTAGAGCAAGCAAATTGATAGTGAATAATTATTATATTATATTAGTATTATATATTTAAGGTTGAGTTAAATCAACCATAAAAACAAAAAAAAAAATTTTTGATACCTAAATTATTTTACTTCTCTAGATATTCATTTTAAGAGAAAAATTCTTTAATTAGGTTTGGCTATGTATATTTTTATATATCTTTCCCAAGCCATTGAAGTTTTATGTAGAAGAGATAAAATTAACTTATTAACATGAGGTTAGATGATAATGTAGAAGAGATAAATTTTTTTAGGTGATATTAAAATAATAAAATAAAATAGATAATATAAATTCAATTCTAGACGTATATATTGACTAAAATCATTAAAAAATTTATTTTTTTAGAAAATATTTTCTTATTATTATGTTTTTTATTTTAATATTTTTTTTACTATTCAATAGAAATTAAATATATATTTATTATTAAATTAAATCTGATAATGTTATTAACTTTTTTTATTTTATATAATAAAAATATATAACATGACATAAAAGATTTATTCCATATATGATGATAGAGAATTAAAAGATGTTAGAATAATTTATTTATCAACAAAAATTGTTCAAACTCAAAACTTTCTGTATTAAAAAATTTTTAAAACAATTTTAACATGAGAAAACACGGATTCAGTTGCATTTTGAATTTAAAGAGGTTCATATATTGAACCGATTGTCCAAACCGCTCAAACCAAATTAAACCCCCACACTGAAACTAACGAAGATGTCGGTCTTATCCTTCGGCTCTCCTGCTTATCGTGAGCGCTCGGCGAAAGCTTCTATGCCCACTGTTAAAGTTCGTTCAAGCTCTCAACTTTCTTTCGACCACAATGACAACCCATTTGTTCCAGAGGTATATAAACTAAAAATCACTGTTATTATGCTGTTGATGGCTTAGGAGAAACTGCATAAAACTGAAAAGTAATGATTTGAATTTTGTTTTATTGATAAGAATCGAGACCCATCACATTTCTTGAGGAGAAAAATATTAGCTTCCAAATACCTGGTAGTGTTATCTGGCTATTTCTTTGCGTGGTTGCTGACGAAATGCTGTGACCATTGAGATAATTTCAATTTAAATGATTTTCAATAGCTATAGCCGATATTACTTTACCGTGGTAATCTTCGAAATGCAATGTTAATATTTTTATCTGGTTAATTGTTGAGAAATGGTGGAATTTAAGAGATCATTTGATATGATATATTTATTTTTTAGTTGTAGACAATAATTTTTGGCAAATTTTCCTCTGGGAAGAAAATGAAGTGTGCTGTTCATGCTAATGCTAGTAAATGTGAAAAATTCATCGTTGTTTACTACCATTTGTGATTGCGGAGAACATGCTTGAAACGGGAAGCCATTTTGGCTTATGGTATGGTTATGCGACCCCATTTTAATTTCCTAATTTTAAGCGGCACTGCATATGCTTTCACTCCCTTAAATGCTTGAAGTTCATTTTGATGATTAGATTCACTGCTTAGAATCTTAAAAATTGTGCAAAATCGAAGATCAGATTTGGACATGTCAGAGTGGGGTGAGAAATTTCTATGTCAGTGATGATGCATGATTGATATTGGTCTTAGTTGGACATATAAGGATGAGTAGAAGGACAGAGTTTATATTGAATGAAGTATGGTATAGTATAGTAGCTTAGTTGAGACTAGAAAAGCTTAATATTCTGATCTTCTTTCCTCATTTTTATCGGAAGTCAAGAATTCTGGACTGTTTTTAAACATATCTATTATCTATTTCTTTGCCACTCAATTAAAATTCTAGTTGTGGACCTTCTTTTCTACTTTAGCGTTTGTGCTTATTGCATGTGTTAGTACCGAGTCTTTATGTGTGTTGCTAATATACAGAGTTACTGTTTTGGGGGTTGTTAGAACAGGTTGCAAAAGCCCTAGATTCCTTGTATTCAGAATTCAGATCTGTGGATTATTTGGTGGCATGCAATGCCTCCCGTGTTATTAAAGCTTTCCAGAATGCTCGAGTTGGATCTCATGTAAGTAACTATCCTATTTGGTTCTGATTTGCAATGTGAAGCTTAATAAATGTGATTGGATGTCAACAAAGGGACAAGTAGTCATTAGAGGTCGTGAAAAGTCCCTCCTCCCCCTGCGGTCCAAAAAAAAGGAAAAAAGAAAGCTTCATGGGCACATTGTTAAGTTCAAGTCATAGACTTCCATTCTCTAAGTAATTTTACAGGCAGGTGATATGAAGGTGTTGTCCATTGTATAAATCCATTCCAATGTGCATGCAATATGTGTATCTGCTCATGTGACCAGCTGGTATGGAATGTTATCTTATTATAACTTCTTCAACCCCGGTGTTCATTGCTGTTTTTATTATTATGCTTATAAATAGCACTTTAGTGGATCTACTGGCTATGGCCATGATGAAGCTGGAGGACGTGAAGCACTTGACCAGGCTTTTGCAGAAATTTTTGGAGCCGAATCTGCAATAGTTCGCTCACAGGTTTTGCAACACAGTTATCGTTTGTACTGGTCAATGTTGAATACATTGTTAACTCTGCATCTTTTCTTTTCATTTAGTTTTTCTCAGGAACCCATGCTATCACTTGTGCTTTGTTTGCTTTCTTGAGGCCAGGGGATGAGGTTAGCTTATTTTCATGTTGCCTACTCTTTTTGTTTCTGTTGAAAGTTCATACTGGTACTTCTATCATATTTTCTGCCTGCTTTGTTTCTCAATATGGTTTTAGATTAATTGGATTTCAGCTCTTGGTGGCTGCTGGTGCTCCTTATGACACCTTAGAGGAAGTTATTGGAAAGAGGGACTGTCATGGACTAGGTTCCCTGAAAGATTTTGGAGTGGAGTACCGAGAAGTTCCAGTATGTTGCTCATAACAGCAGAAACAATATTTTGACTTCTGATGCAAAACATTTTACTCACATAATGTACTTCCAGCTTGCTGAAGATGGTGGACTTGACTGGGATGCTCTTAAGAGTGCTTTGAAACCTCATACAAAATGTGCACTCATACAGAGGTCATGTGGTTATTCTTGGCGTCGAAGTTTAAGTGTGAATGAGATAGGGAAGGCTATAAAGATGATCAAGGTAAGTCCTTGGGAATTTATTGTGATTTTTCCAAATGTGTCATCTAAATTGTCACCCTGTAGGTTCAGTCCAACGATATATCTAATTAGGTTTTGAGTTCAGTGAGCATATCATCCTGACTGTCACATGGTTTTCCCTAGGGTTGAGTGGTAGAGATCTTACAATCTTTGTTAGCTGTAACCAAGTTTTTGTTAATTTAATTCAAATAATGGTTCACAACCTCCTCTTGCAGTGGGGGCTGGATGGTTTGTGCTGTTCGATTTTCTATTTCGTTAGATTTTATCAGATGAAACATTAAGTTAGGCCCTCTTTTTCTTCTCTAATATTTGGTCATATGAGGGTGGGCCTTAATGCAACAATAAGGTTACTGCTTTATGGCCAAAAACCACATGTTCAGTTTATGGAAAATTCCTTTCTGAGAAAAAAAAAAGTGTAGGGGACTGCATACAAATGGACATTTCTCTATTGGGAATTCTGAGACACTAGGAATTCCCTTAATGATTTCTTTAATTTGTGTATGATAATTAGTTAAACAATAAGAGCAAATTGCGTTACTTCATTCTGTTGCATCTTGTACTCTTGAAAGTTCCATCCTATTATGTCCTTCCACACATATACTTGCAGATGCAGAATCCTGACTGCTTTGTCATGGTGGATAATTGCTATGGTGAATTTGTTGAAAAAATTGAACCTCCGATGGTGGTATGTCACATCTAATTCCTTCTCCTCAAGAGGGTTACTTCTAATTTGGTTAATGATGGAGCAGGGTGCAGATCTGATTGCAGGAAGTTTGATTAAAAATCCTGGTGGAACCATTGCACCATGTGGGGGATATGTTGCAGGGAGGAAAAAATGGGTAGAAGCAGCAGCAGCTCGTCTCTCTGCCCCAGGGCTTGGGATAGATTGTGGGTCAACTCCTGGTGATATTATGCGAACTTATTTCCAGGGGCTGTTCCTCGCACCTCAAATGGTTGGTGAGGCAATCAAGGTATTAGATTCTGCAAATTTTTTTTCCCTTCCACGGATCTTTCTTATTTCTTATTGATAGTGTTGCTATTTAAGGGAAGCTTGCTGATAGCTGAAGTCATGGCCTCTAAAGGGTATAAGGTACAGCCGCTACCTCATGTAACCCGTCATGATGTTGTACAGGTTTGTCTTATTTATCTTATATCATTCTCATTTAAAACTTGTGAAATATTTTGGCAACCAGGGGTGTTTTTCAGATGGAATGAGTTAGTTAAACAATGCTCTTTGCATGTGTCCATCATCCAGTTCTGTTCATTGTTTGCTTTTTAGTTTTATATGTTGATGGGATGCCTTAAGGGCAAAAGGTGCCTGTTTCTGCAAGCAAATTAAGAGGTTTTTGATAAATGCAAAGCAATAATGCTGTTGGCTATGCATCTCTGATTATCTTGTAAATGATTTGGAAAATCAGACACAGGGAAGATTAACCTGCTTTGCAATACTTTTCAGGCAGTGCAGCTTGGAAGCCATGAACGTCTTATTGCTTTCTGTGAGGCCGTGCAGAGAAGCTCCCCAGTAGGCTCATTCACTAAACCAGTTGCTGGTTCAACTCCTGGATATGCCTCGGAGGTCTGCCATATTGTATTTGAATTGACATGACATATCGGAGGCCTTTTTTATAAAGAAAATGCTTATCCAGAAAGTATCTGCAATTGTTTCCATTAGTTCTTAGTTCTGCCACTTCATATGATGGCATTATTCTAATCACCTTTGTGAACTCATTGATGTTCGCCTTTTTGCTATTGTGGTTGATTCATTTTTAGTGGGATGTATGTCTTGTTTGTACTACACTGAACGAAATACTTTCACTAGTGTTCCCTATATGTTACCAAGGGAGCTTTACATAAATTACCGGCTATCACACGGAGCTTTGTGTTTTAATATGATTAAAAATTGTGGCCACCATTCAACTTATTGTTTCCATGTGGTGCAAGCTCTCACCTAAACAAGTTTAATCAAGAAATTTCCTTAGAAACTGTGTTTGTGGCTTGTCATCTGAATCATGTTTTAGTATATAGCATAATTATCTTACATCTTACTTTATCAGGTAATCTTTGCTGATGGAACTTTCATTGATGGAAGTACAAGTGAATTGTCATGTGATGGGCCGCTAAGGGAGCCATTTGCCGTGTTCTGCCAGGTGCATGCTTCGTCTTTATCATTTCATCTTAGCAGTGTTGATTATCAAAAATAGAGAGTAATATTTTAAGTAAATTAATATAGTTCAGTAGATGGAATCCTGAACTTCGCTTCTATTTCAATCATTTGATGCAGGGTGGCACTCATTGGACTCAGTGGGGCCTAGTTCTAGGAGAGGTTTTGAAATGCATTTGAACAAGTGATCAAATTCTACAGATATCTGTCTGGGTTTCTTAATCGCTACACAGTGGTGGCAGGAAATGCTGGGTTCTGGGTCCTCCATAGAAAGGCATATGCCAACATTTTTCATTGATTAAGTCTTACAGAAGTAAACGAATAATGTGACATGGATTTAAATGACAACTTAAGAACTTGTCCCATCGAATTTTGACCTTTTGATGAAAATCCGTTGATGAAAATCTGAAAGTTGCAGTCAACCAACTTGTAAATTAGCCTGATTTTATCCAATTTGATAATTCATCATTAATTTCTTTTATTTATGTAAGTGTTATTTATGAATTATGATGATTACAAGCTGAAATCATTCATTTTGAATTATAGTTTTAAAAATTATTTTTCATTACAAAATGTCGTCTAATTCACAGATTTTGTCTTCGGACAATGCAAGTGCAATTGTGCAAATCCATGAATAATAGATTGAATTTTCTTTTTTTCTTTTTGTTTAGCTTTTTTTTATGATTTTTAGTTCTAACGACTGGGACCCACTGGATAATAATCAATAAAGGACAAATTATCCAATTTCGTACGTGGCAATCTTTCACATGCTACCCCTAAGGAGTCTGGTGTCTGGAACTTATACATGAATATAGATACTTATACGAAGTACAAGCCACCACTGCGAAATTATGCGTTGGTTCCATTAAACTATGAGCTCAACGATACATTATCCGAAATCGGTGTGTAGATTCTACTAAAAGTTTATAACTAGGCATATTTGCCATGACTACTGCTCTGTTACATATCTCTGTCTTTTTCTCTCCTTTAAACGCTTCGCTAGATAATATATACAAGAAAACCATTAGTATCCAGCCTCTATCGAGTCCAAAGATTGCTTCTTTCAATCAAAACAGATTCAAATTAAGGGCTAATAGGGAGAAATGGAGCCTATTCGAAGTGGGGAAGGAGCAAGATGGGATCTTGATGAAAGTTAAGGGGTGGGAGAAGAAGCGGAGGGTGGTTTTGGTGAGGTTTAATCAGGGATTTGGTTTTAATGGTGGCGGTGGCGAAGGTGGAGGTGGAGGTGGGAGAGATGATAGTAGTACTGTTAGGCTTCTTGGAAACGTTGCTTTGGCTATTGGGTTAACTTATCTTTCCATGACCGGACAGATTGGTTGGGTTTTTGATGCTATTGGCTGGGTTTTGGATGCTCTTATTTCTCTCTGGGTATGGCGGTGCTTGCCTTATTTTTCTTATTTCTTGTTTTAGAAATTATTTTTAGTTATTGTTCGTTTGATTATTGCCTCTGTTAATATAAATGATCATAACAGGTTGTTCCTATTATTAGTCAATCATAAATTGAACTGTAATTTGGGAAGGAAGCATTAGTTTACTAAATTATTACTATTACTAAATTCTGTTTCGGTTGATAACTATTGAAACTCTAACTTCTTTCTGATTCATTTAAGGGTTTTTTTTATTTTTTATTTTTTTATGATAACTTCATAGTTGCATTAGCTGATGAACCAAGTCCATTGAATTGTGTAGATGATGCAGAAGTTGCTCTCTTACTATTTGTGCTTTTTTCACTATATATATATATATATATATATATATATATATATATCTCCAGGTTCATGTGCTAATGTTTGTCTTCTTGTATGTTTTCTATTCGTAACAACTATTTCTGTGCCTTGAATAGTAATACACGATCGCGAATGTATATTGAGTTGTTTTTGGATGCCAATATTTTGTTATGGCAACTCTCTCCATTTTTTTTTTTAAATTTTTTTGTTGCAATATGTTCAATATCTTTAGCAAGATCTCATCAATTGATGCTTTCTTTCAGCTCCTGGCAGTACTACTGCCCATTGTTGGTTTGGGAGCTTTCCTCTGGTGGGCAGGTCGGGATATACTTCAAGGAACTGTGAGGATTATTTAACCTTTTTATGCACATTTATTTCGTTCTTCTTCAAAATTGCTGTGTTGTAGAACACCTGCATCTTTTGTGTGAGTGCGTGGTATCCTTAAAAAAAATGTAGAGCTTTCTCTAATATTGATTTTCACTTGTCCTTTCTGGTGTGTGTGCAGTGCCCAAATTGTGGAAATGATTTTCAGATTTTCAAGTAAGAGCTGAACTAATTCTAATCGAACTTATAGAAACCTCTATGAGATGGTGTTGTGTTGTAAGTTGTTCAAAATTTGATCATACCGTTAACTTTTTGCAGATCAACTCTAAATGACGAATTGCAGCTGTGCCCCTTTTGCAGTCAACCATTCTCAGGTGAAAGACAAGTCTTGCCTTTATGTGATCAGTGGGATAATTACTTGCCACTTAGTGCAGAAGCCTGTTAGCTCTGGGTTCTGTGCATTAAAGAGTGAGATTTTAGCATAAACCATGGGGATTTTATTGCTTTTAGAATATGGTTGAAACTATTGTTTGGATGTATCCAGTTGCATTTGCAGGCATACGTAGACACAACTCATGATTCCATTTCTTCAATTTCATGGAGTTTTGACACTTCTTGTTACCTGAACTTTTAACACCATGAATTCTTGATAACTGAACTACAATTTGATATTTGAGATGGGGACTAACTATATTTCAAAATCTCATTTTAGAACTCTAGCTGGCCTTCATAATCAACTGAAAACTGCAATTTTTCATCTGGCTTTCCATTTGGCACATCATGTAACTTCTTATATAATATATGGTGTGCTGCTTGAATTTGGGCACCTCAATTCAACTGCACTCTATAGCATTCCAGGGTTATGCTATTACATACTGGATAACAGTTGAAATGCATATATTGGCATATTGTCCTTGATTGTGTTTATGAAAGTTAAGAAATCCAATAGACGGACTGAACGGTTCTTTTTCTTACCTTCTTTCTCTACTGATGGGGAAAGTTTCTTGTTACTATCTTGAGTTGTGTTAAATTTCCATTGGCTCACACAAAATGGTGAAATTTTAAAGTTTTAAAGAACATGATCTCTTCATATTGGTGCAGTTTGAAGCAATATCTGTTTGACCATCAGGTCTGTTCCTGCTTGTTATATTTATGTATTCATTCAAAGTTGTCTATTGATCTATTGATACAATCATTTTAATGGTGGTAAAGTAAATCTTCTTTGTTGATTAACTTGTAAAAAAAGAATTGTGTTCTTGATATCTTTGTTATCCTCTGTGTTTTATGATATTTTCCTTGGATTTCAGTGGTGGGAGATGAGTTTGTGAGTGATTCTGTGAAGTTCTCCAACAGTTCTACAATGTTTGGACAAGCATTCAATGAGTTCTCTGCTGGTTTCAAGAAAGGTTTACCTTGGAATATCTGTTGCTTTTCCTTTGTTTATGATATGTGATTTGAATTTAATTAATCTCTCTTTTTTGTTTTTTGGAAGTAATTGAATTAATATCTTATTAGTTTGCATTTGATGGTTACAAAATACTAAATTGGGTTTCCTTAGTCAGAATTTAAGCGTTTACTGGCTTTTCGTTATCTTCTTGTTGAAATTTTTATCATGGCAGGATTAATCTCCTTTTTTAATCAGGTGGAGATTCACATCCCCTGTACATATGCACATTGCTGCAAAAGATGTCTAATCTTCCTATTCTATACTATCATCAGTATTGAATGATTCATGAATTTTTGAAACATGACAGTTTCTTTTGCAGGAAAAGACTCTTCTTCAGCAGTTGTAGACATTGAAGCTGAAATAAAAGATGCGGAATGAGACCTGATAAATATATACCCTGGTTTGCACTCAGACTCTTCAACTGCAGTTATAGGTTATATTTGAGTTTAACAAGTACAGTAAGATAGCAAGAAGTGTGGGCTAATGATCGCTCTAATAGTTTCATTTCTAGAGTTGTTTACTTCAATTCCTGAAACTAAAGAACCTAGTTAATTTCAAACTTTTATGTTATTGCATACTTCTATTGCAATTGGAGGTCCATTGTGAGACTCCAAATGTTCAGCACATAACATAGTAGTCTTGTTGATGATTTTTCATCTCACTTTAAGTAAAAAATAGTGAATAAATTTTTTCAATGGAATGGATATTGTTGGTATTTGATCCTTTTCTTTTCTTTGTTTTTTCTTTTAACCCCTAGTTTTCTCCCAGCTGATGACATTTAAAATTTCTCTTTTCAGAATAATCTTATCCGAGTTAAATGGCAAGTGATGCTGCTGAATGTTGCCATAATCAATTGAAACTACCCTAAGCACACAGTTATCATCAAGCTGTAGGGTACTAGCAAGACTAGTTGAATAGAAATTGCTAATTTTATTCTGAGTTTTGGCTATGCTGTATTTTCTGTGATAGATATGTAGTCTGTATATCATGCGAAGTATCATTTTCTTGCGCCTGTGAGATTGTGCACACTTCCAGAGCTCTTAGGATGAAAATTTGTAGAAATTGTTTTGATTTGTACAGAATAAAATAGTCATAAAACAAACGTTTAGATAAATTCTCGGTTGATTTGTGGGCTACCTATCTGATGTTGCATCTGGACCGTACAACGTACGCTATTTTTTCAATATGCCCACAGCTTCAGAATCATCGAATTCCTTTCCTGTTTACTCGACCTTCAGATGAAAGCATTAAAGAGGAACTAACCGGAAAAGATATGGGATATACATAAAATGAGTCTAACATAGATGACCTATTTAATAGATTGACGCTTAAAAGATTCTTGCTCTGCAGTAGCAAGGATGCAATAGAAAGCCTCCACTTCTCATTCATTCTAGACCTTAAAACATACAGGAAAGGCTCAAAAGAGGAGATAAATGATCTCATTGGCTTAATGAATACAGAACCATGGATGACTAGATAGAGTAGACTGATGCTTGAATAATAACATCAATCCACTCATTTAAGCTTTGAATAGCTTTTTTCATCTAGTAGGAGTTAAAATCCTGAGAAATGATTTTCATATTTGCCATTGGACATCATGCCTGTCCAAATTATTCGGAGAAAATGACAATTTAAATGTAGAAAGAAAGGATCAAAATGAATAGAAAAATGACATTTCGTCAAACTTAGAAGCAATACGCATTGAGCAAATTGTAGTCTCGATATCTGTATATCATGAAAAAATCTTAAGAAATCCCAGCAAGGAAAAGTTCCCAGAGATTTCAATATGATCAAGGATAAGACTGCTAGAAACTTTCTCAAAACATTGAGGTGATGTTCAATGGCAAATGAGGGAAAACAAGCAACAAAATTACTGGCTAGAAAAACATTATCCAATAATAAGTGAGTGTTAAAAATTTAACAAGTTGTCTACCAGAAAATCCCATGCTTATTATTTAAAATGTTGGAAAAAGTTGTTGGATACATCAAGTATCAGCACAGCAACAAGAAAGTCAATATTCATCATCCACTTAGGAGTCATGTACAACTAAACTATTCAAAACTGGAGGTCTAACCACATACGAACAATATCCTCTTCTTAGAGACTGCTCCACCTAGTGCGCTCCTTCCCCAACCTTCTGCAAAAGAATACAAAGATTACAGTAGTTAGTCCCATCTGTGAAGGAGCAACAGACAATTCATTAAGCAAACAACAACTCATTGGTTGAAGCTTTTGAGGTGAGTATTAAAGCCACGTTGCTAAAGAAACTACGGAAGATATGTCAAATAGTGATTGAAAGTTAACTAGTAGGTATTAAAACCCATAAAGTCCTGACAACATACCTCTTCCTTCTTTTCTTTCTTTCCTCTAGTAAATAACTTGTAACCTCCATAGAAGAGGGCTCCCCATCCAGCCAAAGAGATGATCACAAACTGCAGATTAAAATAAAATGACAATGAAGAAGCAAAGATTTAATTGAATAAATGTACTCATACATACAAATAAGACAAAAAAAAAAAACCAATAGTAAGGACTCCTGAATCTAAAAGATCACGCATTCAACATCAAAGCCTGGTGTTGTAACTATTTTTAGCAAGATGGTCACTAGTTCTATCCTTCTTATGCTTCTTAATGTAGATAGAAACCTTGATTCATCTCTAAGGCCAAAAAAAAAAATTCCTTGGAGACTTTCTGATGGGGCCATAATCTAAACACTTATGCCAGCTAGAATGACAGATGGAAGACTGCCACCCTTTACTCTCTCAATTCTCTCTCTCTCACAGGCACACTAAAGGAGAAAAATCTGCAAAAATTTTCTCATTTACGATGAAAATAATCCAAGCCAATTTTCATTTCTAAGAATTATAAATATCTTATTTCATTAGGTTCTTACCAGTATTAGAAGTTCATGCCTTCATGAATAACGAAGACGTAAGCATTATATGGTTTAATTAAAGTAGCATCCATGTTCAATACACACTATTATTCAAGTTATAGATTACAAATCAAACTCTAATAGAATTGGAAATAAGCACTCCAGAAAAAATTAAGGCAATTTGACAAATTATATCAACAAAACCAAATGATCATAACTTTATGATAACTAAAAGCATATGCAACAGTCTGGTCACATCAATAATCAAATATAACTACTATAAGTGAAATATTTTCACAATTTCGAGAATTTGACAATTTAAATAGTAAAAAAAAAAAAAAAAAAAAAATCAAACTTTCATAGACGTGAAGAAAAGACGGGGTGGGAGCACTCACGTGCTCTTCCTTCCATTTTGATGGGGACAAAGGATCCTGCCAGAAGTTGACTTTAGGAGGTCCATGGTGATCTGCATATGCAAATCAAACAATTAAACCAAACCCAAACATTTTTTCCTTCTTAAAAATGCATCCAAATAGATAAATGGATAAATGCACAAACTTACGTGACCTAGATTTAATTTCCAGGTGAATTTTTGAAAATAAAAATAAGAACAAGAATTTCAGGTCTCAATTATTTTTTGATTCCCAAAGAAATAATATTTATTTATATACATGCCTAGGAATGTATATGGACAATCTGTTCGAATCTAAAAATGGAGGATAGAGAAAGAAATGAAAGGATTACCTCCACCGCCGGCTAGACCACGCCGATGAATGAGAGAAGCGGTTTGAGGAGTCGTAGCAACTTTCGGATAGGAAATCCGAGCCAGGTTCGCCGCTTGACGAGCCGCCGCCGTCCATGCTGCCATGATTTCGTTTAGTGTAGAGAGTAGAAGCGAAGCTGTGAGAAATTACTAGAGTGGGAAACAAGAAGCCAACAGATGGAAAAGGAAGAGAACTATTTAGCAAATGACGTAATGCTCCTTGTCTATTAGGGAAATAACCATATCAGACAAATCCAAACGACACCGTTTGCACGTTGGGACATAAAAATGTGTAATTTTGGCCCGTCGGGACTATAATGAAAATCCTGAAAAAGAAGTTAGGTCCTTCAAAGAATCAAAAGATATCTTTTCTCCATTAGTAATATTAGGAAAAATATTTTACAACTAACTAATTTTTTACTGTGTGATTTTAATATTAAAAGATAATTTATAAAATTATTTAAATATTAATAAAATTTTGATACTTTTAAAATTTATTCATAAAGGTTTAAAATATTATAAAAATAATATATTGTAATACTTATTAGCGGATGACGGTTGATATTTATTAATGTAATGAACAATAATAACTACATGATCCATGAATTAACAAATTTATATTTATAAAATTTTTTATTATAATAAATTTGGTAATATTCAGAAAATATTTTCCTTTAAAATTTTTTTTAAAAGAAAACTTAATTTTCTAATATTTTCTGTTTTACCATTTCTGGGAGCATCCAAATATTAAAAACTTTAAAGAATATTTCTAATTCTTAACATTACAAAGTAGTCACCAGCCAGTAATCTTCATTAATCTTCAACCTTTAGTGACTCATTGTGATTTCTTATTATTCGTTCCTAATACTGCAAAACAGTTTTGAAGAGACAAATAGAGATCCTGTTCAAATTTTCAATACAAAATGATCGAAAGATAACACATTTCACTGGAAAATCTGACAGGCAAAACACAGTAAAAGCTACGAAGTTCATATAATATTGACACTAACAAGCAAATTTGTCTGTGAAAATTCTGAGAAATATATGCAGTTACTTTCACCTTTTGCAGATTCAGGCGTTATGATTATTACAATTAGCCATATTTTACAGCCGAGATCGAATAAAAATTCTATTCTTTTCAGGTTCCAAAACATCTGAGCTCCTGTTGCCTTCATTTGGTTCCTTCTTCAGACTTTCTTTTCCCCTTACAAATTTAGCTGAAGTATCATTTTGCTTCAACTTCACCATGCCTTCCATTTCTTCTGCTTTTATCTGCATATCTTCTAATAATTTAACATCTTCAGATTTCTTACAGTTATTTAAGGAGAGCGAAGGGGGCGGATTCTTGAATCTCTCTTGCACGATCCTGTATAGTTTCTTTGGGCCTACAAGATTAGAAAAAAGAAAAATGATGAGAAATGAATTCAGGAATAACAAGATTGTAAAATGAGGTGCGCGCACTTGGACTCGAGTTAATATATTTAAAGTAGAATCAAGGCCAGCAGGGATGAGGAATCAGATGTTAACAAAAGGAAAACTTTTATTCATCGGCATATCAAATGAAACTAAGAACCATCCATGTACTTTAGATGCTAATTAAAAAATGGAACCATCTTTAAGTGTGATTCTTGATTCTTGATCTTGGTTGCATGCACAATCTGGTTTATATTTGTTTTGAGCAAGAAATGTAAAATTCATTTCAGAGACCATAAACCGACCATTGTTATTGCCATCATCATTATTTCCCACCGATTTTACCATCACTACTACCTTTAATTCCTACAAATCCACCTCCATTAATAAGTCTCCTTCCTACCTGTTGATATTCACCACCATCACCTCCTTTACTACACTCAATTCTCAGTTGCTAAAATGGAATTTCCAAAAGCTAAAGCACCATCATTCCATATCATAGTCGGTAACTAAGGAGGGATGATCAATAATGATGATGGATGTGGCAAAATCATATTAATTATTCTTTACATTCATAGCCTTAATTTTGCTTTATCAATTCTTACTATTGGTGTAAAGTCTATACTTAAATACTAAAAATCTTCCGGTTTTTTCAAGATTAATAGGAAAAAATTGAAAACTTCAGCGATTTGTATGGTTTGTTTTTGTAAATTGAGGATTTAGATTTTGCTAGCAAATGGTAATATGCCTAGGAGTGATTGATTTCTCAGAGAAGAAACAAAAAGAGAACTTTGAGAAGGGAAAAGCACCTATAAAAAAGAAAAGGGAAAAACATGGTTGCCAAAGGGAGTAACTAGAAAACAAAAATTATAGATATAGCAAAGGACATATTAAAACAAACGAAAACAAAAGAAATAATTGGAATATGAACAGCAGAGATGATAGAACATGCTTCCATGCTGGATTTGGGTTGGATTAGCCTCTGGTATAAAACAAAAGTTTCTCTCTCTCAATATTCATTTAAATTTATACAATTAATTTCGGCTAGATTATGTCAAATTCAATATTCAGAAAACAATATCCAGCACCAATTTTTTCATAAAGAAACCAAATCTTAAACACACAAATTTCATATGGAAAAGGATTACTAACAAAGAACAAGAATCCGGTTATCCTAAAAACGGATAAAATCAGTCAATTCAAACTCAGAATTTTCCAGTTATAGCATCAGAAAGAGAGAGAACGAGATAACTAACCATTGACGCCTTTGAGAGAGACGTCGAGGGTAGAATCGACGGCGAATTTGGTCAAGTTGGTCAAGACTTGTCCAATCTTGTTTCCCCGGCGGTCTTGCTTCGGTAGCTTGTGAGCTTCATCAATTTTGACTGTATTGGCCATTCTGGTAACTGGTGTGAGACTGGAAGATATATGGTCCGGTGCTAACCGCTTAGCCAAAACTGTTTTCGATTTCTTCGTTTTGTTACATCACATTTCAGGGCAATCAGATTTTTTTTAAGACAATAGGACAAAAGAAATTTTAAGGTAGAAGTTTAACAATGTAATACTCCAAATTAAAAAAAAAAAAAAAAAACGAACTATTAACTTTTTTTTTATTTTTGTTACAATTTAATTATGTTTTTTAGCAACATTTAATTAATTCTGGTTTTTACTATGATGCAGAATTCAAAAAATCTGCGTAGGCAGAGAAGTTGTATTTGTATATGATTTAGTAGCTTATTATAGCAAATAAACATAACCTATTATATATAGTTTTTTTTTTCTTTTTTTCTTTTTGTTCTTTTGATTTAATTTTTCCATAAATACATATAAAAAAGCTTATAAATTATGATCTTTAAATATATTTGTTTAATTGTTCCTTGGAAAGGAGATTGTAGGGCTTGGAAATCAATTTCCAGCACGAAAATTAAATAAAGGAAGAAAATAGGGCAGACTTCTGGTGTTCTTAAAGAGGATTCAGTACAATTTTCTGCTCAACTTAATGCTGTTTCTGCTAAACATCTCAATACTTTACTTCAGATAACCTCTCCATAATATACTAAAGAAGAGAAAGACTTTTCTTTTTTTCTTTTTTTTTTTTTTTTTTTTTTTTTTTTTGTAATCTATAAATCTTCCTTCTCTGCAGTCTAGTTCCTAGAGATGGTCAATTGAAATCAAACGGGCAAGACAAAACCCTTCATCAAACAAAAAGATACAGATTGTTGTCACAAAAGCAGCAAGCCTGAGGCATTTTACATTATATACAGCGGTTAGATCAAGTCTCTGCAGAGATGCAGAAATCCGACAACTGATATTCTGGGTGATGCTAGCCATTCCGGGTGATACAAGCAACCTACAATAACAAAGTTACCAACAATTATGAGAAATTAAATGTACTAGTACCGGCTTGGGCATAAACATAAGCATATCATGAGGAATTCACCAATGGTGCTTGATTTATTGAATCATTGTAATCAAAATAACTGAATGGTATATTTGTGTGAGAGAGAGATACTTTGTTAGGTTGGCAATCAGCAAGAAACAATTTATCTGGCCCTTGAAAAATCTAATGCAAAAAATCTCAAACAAGGCTATGCAGTGTGTTCCTTGAAAAAAAGACTGATATATCCTTCAAGATCATCAGCTTGTGATCACCATGAGAGAGAGTAACCAGCAAACTCAGTGAATGCAAAACACAATGAACTACAATCCATGTATCACCACCAAAGTGATGAACAAAAAAGTGATCAATTAAATAAGGTCAAACTAATATCGTGTCTACAGAAGTAATTGAGGTAGTTATTAAAGAGAGATACAACCTTATGAGGATCTAAAAACTTTTCATTGATATTCTCACAAAAATTGAAGCAAGCAGTCTGCGCTTTCCAATTAATAAACGTTCAAACTAATCCACTCCTACTAACAGGAAGGGTAAAGGCAGACCTCATCCTAGTCGAGGCCAAATTTCCAAAGTGTGAAATTTATTTTGGCGTCAAGCCCAGAACAGGATAGCAACTTGATTAAAAATTGAAGAGATAACTAAGCATAATATACAGTGCGCAATGATATATATAGTCATGCGCTTTTCCATTTTAAGGCCTCGGTGCATAGGTGAATTCTCATGTTAAAAGAAGGTTCCACAGTGAGCCGTTTGCAAATGAAATATTGAATTACTTATAGTTGAAAGTGTATAGAGGGTAGATACCCATGTTAGAAAACAGAAATGCCTTCACATTGAATGCTTTTCTTTTTATGTTAAAACCAAACCACAATGCAAACAGAAAACATGATTGGGAGGTTGGTGTAGTGCAGATATGCTTCATTAATATATGATCACCTTTGGAAATATAACATTGATAACACAAAAATGGGTCCATCCTTTGCGTTAGAAAAAAATTAGAAAACAAGAAAAGGACCTCCATGCGATAAACAGAGATGAGACAGGATCATAGAATTAACATATCTAATCCAATGCCTAAACACTACATAAAGAAAAAGCATGTTTCATTATAGTGAAATAGTCACAGATGTTTCTGGCAACTTGACAAAGCTAATATGCCATGTAAAACAAAGGGAACACTTAAGCAACTGTTGGGCTGATGACATTTTTTTTCTCTTTGGGGGGGAGGGGTGGTGTTGGTTACAATATAAAGGAGATTAGTTCAACCACAGAGTCTTAAGTTTCGAAGTATTCTGATTAGGACCAACCTGAAGCCACCATACACATTTGATTACCATGTTCACCATGTTTTTACAACTTCAACTTTGATAATAGAAATAAACACTATTCTTGACAAATGTTACAAATGGATAAAAACAAATCGTCTCACCATAGAACTTGGAACACTATATGAATTGCAATATACTAGAAGAAATATAATTAGGAGCCATACCTGAGATCTAAAGAACTAAAATCTAAATCATTAAGTTTAAGAACTCAATACAAAGAGGGATTACAAACTTAACCTGATTCCAAAAAACAATTTTGAAGATCACCTGTGATTGGACAAACACGTCAGTTTCACAGATGCAACCCAGCGAAAAGCAATTCCAGCTCCTCATCCAATGAGGTGGTTCTCTGACATGATAAAAAGACGACAAAGTTAACGCTCATCCAATTTCCCAAAGCATCAAATACAGATTTCAGGTATTTGGAGATCACAAACATTTGATTGAAGTCTAATTTGGATTGTCAAAATTGCACATTTTATTGCAACCAAAAATTCTCACTTGTTTCCTTTCCCAAACCATATGCTTATATTAACTGATACGAGAACATGCCAGCGTGTTTTTCTTTCTTTTTTCATCTTTTTTTTTTTTTTTTTTTTTTTTTTTTTTTTTTTAAATAGCAACCATTCATATTTTCATACCTGAATGGACAAAAGTTGAAGAATTTTATTAAGAACTCGCAAGCGATGGTTCACATAAGTGCTGTTTGCAGGAAGTTGGTTCAACCTCTTGAATTCTTCATGGACTGCAGCCTTCTTCTCTTCATTTCCACTTTGCTGCCATTGAGGTTTAGACTGGGAACTGGCAACATTTCCCATGGTATGACCAAGTGCACCACCGCCCTTAAGATGACTGAATGTATCCATTTTTATCTGAATATCTGTGCACAACCAACAAGAGAACTAAATGTTCAGATTACGCCAAATAGGAAAGTGAAATAAGACAATAATGTAAAACTGAATATTGTAGAAATCCTCTCTCCTTTCTTCAAATGAATATAGTAGAAATGCTCTCTCTTTTCTTCTTTTTTTCAAAAATTGTTTCCTGGAAAATGGGTTCACAGTTAGTGCCACCAAAAATCCTTCCTATGCAGTATGCACTAGTTCAATCTCATTATAACAAGAAATCCATATATATATACTGGCTCACAATTTTTTGCAAGGCTAAAGGGTCCAGGTAAATTTTGATAAAATTAAAAAAGAAAAATTGAAATTTGTGCAAAGGTGGGGATTCGGTTTTGGTCATTTAGCCTAAAAAAATAAGAAAAAGTAGCCTCAGACATCCAAAAGCTTTAGGCAATACATGAATCCTTTCCCAAGGCCAAGGGCGCAAAATATTAACAGGAAGAACTAGCCAACCCAAGGTAAATCACAAAAACAACAGTAACTTACATATAATGAACTTCAAAATTATACAAAAATTGAAGCATTAAACAAAATGAAGGACCAACGATTGTTTCTAAATCTCTACTTACTGTTGATCATTTATAAAAGAATACTTGCGCAGATTCAAAATCAAGCATATGTTATTTTCTAACAGACAAGTGGAAAATAAACAATAAAATTGATTCCCAAACAAACGACTTGATAAACTATTTGGTTTCCCCTTTAAACAAACACAAATAAAACATTAAGAATATCAGAATTGATAATTCATAAAACCAAAAATAGCGGAGGCAATATTAGAAACTTGTTTAATTCATCTCCAAAGTTCAAATTTCTGCAACCACGGCAGCTTTTATTAGGAAAAAAAAGAAATAATGCATAAACAAAATACAAACCCTTATGCCACCATTTGGTTGCAGAGAAAGAATAAGAAAAAGTAGAAAATATTAAAATTTCGTCTCTTTTTTTTACAATATCTCAGGAACCAAACACAACATAAATTTGACTTTTGAGAATTGCACATAAAGCATGAAGATACTCACAGTCACAGGTTGCCTAGTCTGCAAATTTGGAAGAGCGAAATCCTGACAAGTGACAACCGTATACTATTTCTCCAGGAACGTTTTGACTATTATTTTCAGACCGTTTAAAAACGCTGCCGTTTCAGCCAACCTACCTTCGCACGTACCAATCACACAACCCGGCAACACCTCGCAATCACACGTGCAACCAAAAAAAATAAAAAACAAACACCAAATACAACAAAAGAAAATAAATAAACAAATAAACAAAATTTAAAAATTCAATAGGCTAAAACGCTGTTTGTGATCTCTGGTTTCTTTCTCTCTTTCCTTTTTTCGCATCATATTCAGAGAGAGAGAGGGAAGAGAGACAGAGACAGAAAATAAGAAAACCATAAAAAAAAAATTACAGAGAGGAAGAGAGGAGAGACAGATCAAAAGACGAAATTGACCTCAATTTCTCTGTAATTTCTTCTTTGTTTCTTCTCTCTCTCAATTTTAGCCGATTTTCAGGTCTCGTACGGTCGCCATGAACGAGAAGGCCAACGTATCCAAGGAGCTTAATGCTAAGCACAGAAAGGTTCTCAATCTAATTCTCTGATTGCCGCTCTGTGCTTTTTCGAAATTCGGATTTTGTCTTGACTATTCCGAATTTGTGGCTTAGTTTGATTAATATCTGAAATTTCTTATTGATCTAAAATGAATAGTTGATATTCTGTTTGGTCGTTGAGCAATTCGGGAGAATTGATGCTCTGATCGAATAGAAGGTTGATAGATTTGGTTTTTAACTAAATTTGATTCGTGTTTGTTGGATGGAATCTGTTTTTCTCAATTTGATTATAGGTGTTTGATTACAACTTTCCCATTTCTACTTAATTTTTTTTTTCGGGAATATTTGATTGACGGATATAGCATGGAATATTAATTTTTGTGTTAACGAATGGTTGTTAAGTGTAACTTTCGGTGAAATTGCATTTTATAAGCATTGATTTAAAATATTTGGATCATCTTTAGGACTAATACTGATTGCCTGCATGGAAAGCCTAAGTATGTTTCATTTTCAGAAGTATATATATTTAAGTATAATACTCATTTGATTTATAGTCGTTCAGCTGCATTAATGTCTTTTTGGTTGGTTGTTTACAATTTGTTGGTTGAATTCTTGAATTTGATGGAACAGTCAGTGTTATATGCGCAGATGTTTTCTTTGGATCTCATCTTGCCTGAATGCTGTTATCGAATATGGAATATGGAATATAGGAATGTAGGATTTCAATTTAAGGTTCTTTCATTTCTTTGAAGTTTCTAGACTAAATTGCTGCCTATGCTTTTCTACTTATGCAGATCTTGGAGGGTCTCCTTAAATTGCCTGAGAATAGAGAATGTGCTGACTGCAAATCCAAGTACGTAATATGTATGCAGACAAATGTGCTGGATATAGTTATGATAATACTAAAATATTGAATATCTATAAGCTTCGAAAATATCTTGGGCTATTTTGGAATTACTTTTATAGTATTGTTAAGAGCTGTATCATCCTGATTAAATCTATTAGGAGGCAGTTAAAAATTAACTTTTAAGGTAGATTTTATGTGTTTTGATCATAAAAAATCTAAAAAATGTTTTCAGCAGCAATATATGAATTCCTTTTTTATATGTATATAAAAAAAGCTGCTTAAACGCCAAACATGAACCTAGCATTCACAAATTATGCCTTGCATCGGAAGCTGTTTCAGTGTTTGTTCTTTGTTATCTATAATTTGCTGCTAATGTTAACTCGCTTGTGGCGCAGAGGTCCAAGATGGGCAAGTGTTAATCTAGGGATCTTTATTTGCATGCAATGTTCAGGGATCCACAGAAGTCTTGGGGTGCACATATCAAAGGTGATGTTTAACCATCTAATGTGCTTTATGATGATTGATTTAAGTGGGATATGCTGCCCTGAATTACCATTGGATTATTCGTGCGGAATTTTGTCAATAACTGCACTAAGCTTTGTTGTAGAACAATAGTTTCTGGAGTATTTTTCAGGGACCTTAATAACAAGGTATCTTGAATTTTGTGCAGAATCAAATGATCTGCAGCTTCTATTTATTACTAATTGTTTTTGTACTTTTAAGACATAATGAAACAACAAAGATAAGATTTAAACAGCAGTCTATAGAGGCTGGTGATTATTGATTAGTTGTACATTGCATAATAATCATGATATTATATCTATTAAGTTAACGGCATTTTTGCACATTGTGAATCATGAATGATTATTTAGCCACATTGTAGAAAAAATGGTATTGCATACAGTCTCATCTCACTGGGCAAAGCATGCAAGTTGATGTTCATGCTCTCTGTCATGGTTCTTGTTCCAAGAACCATTTTTCGCTACTTGCCATTTTGACTACTTTTGCCACATTATATAGTTTTTTATTTAAGTTTTCTCTGCTGTTAGTAGACTTCAGACCTAGTACCCAAGTATTTGATTTTCTCTTGCCATTTGAACCCATGGAAACTTGGATTTGGCTGTCTAATGAATCTTCAGCCTTCTTTTGCCCCTTAACATATTTGCAAATCTTCATCATTAATGTTCCTCAATAAAACTACAATTTACTAGGAATCAAGTGGCAATATCTTTGAGGAGGAGATACTTTAATTATTACTTGTTTTTTGCTGCAGGTTCGATCTGCAACCCTTGACACATGGCTTCCAGAGCAGGTTGCATTTATTCAATGTAAGCTTGTTTGTTTGATCATGAGCTTGTGATTATTCTGATTGTATTCATTACTTCTACATTGGTTAATGGCCTGCTTGCTTTTTTCTTTTTTCTTTTTTCTTTTTTTTTTCCTTTTCTGTAAGCGATGGGAAATGAGAAGGCAAATAGTTACTGGGAGGCGGAATTACCCCCTAACTATGATAGAGTTGGCATAGAGAATTTCATTCGTGCAAAGTATGTGTCTATTGTTTGAACACTGTCTTTACCCTTTTCTCAGTATGTCATCCTCCCTTTGTGCTGATGTGACTGAAGTACACATGATTATTCTGTTTGTCTTACAGGTATGAGGAGAAGAGATGGGTCGCCAAAGATGGACACCCAAAATCCCCTCCTAGAGGGCGTGATGAAAGTTCTGCTGTGCATTGGCAGAGACCCAATGAAAGGAGTGGGCATCAGCATACCAGCAGTTCAGAGAATAGTTTTGATGAAAGAAAGAATGCTCAACCATCAAGTTCAAAAGACAGCATTCCTGCTGCAAGAATTAGCATCCCCGTTCCTCCCAAGGGACCTGAGCAGGTATTTTGTTATTAAATCTAATTGGAAGCATTGGTCTTTTCAGTAAGTGAATGGCTTAGCCAATACATTTTTGCATTTCCTTCTCTCTTGCTCTCTCTTAATCTTGAGAAATAAATTGAGAAATGGGGAGCGAAATACTGCCAACCTTAGTAGGTGCAAATTGTTTTGAGGAAAGGTCCAGTCTTTTGATTGTTTCCAATGGCAGCTTTTATGGAGGCAATGGATCCAAATGAACTTGAAAAAGTTTTGTGGGTCTGAAATATATCTGTTGTTTCTGGATAATTAAAGTAAATTTTTGAATGGTGCTTTACTTTGTATCTTTGAATTTTTCTAATTTCATTTAGTACAATATATGAGCACAGTTCTTTTCTTTCTGCCATTGTGGGTGGGTTTTTTTTTTTTTTTTTTTGGGGGGGTGGGGGGGGGGGGTGGGGTGTTCTTTTAGTTGCTTTTTCTTTATTTACATTGGCAACAATTCTTGATTAGCGTGGGAATTATTTGAATTACAGAATGGGTTATCTACATGCTTTAAGATTTTGTTCCCTACTTTCTTGAAAAAGAAATGTACTGCAGAAAACCTGGCTAACCTATTTTATCTGCTTAAAATTACTGAATCGAGAATGAATTGATTTCAACTGTGCACAAAGGTTTGGGATGTGGGGAATCTGTGATTCAGAATTCTGTATCGAAAGTTAAAATAAAGTTGAAGTGTACAGGCATTAGGCCTAAGTTTTGGCATGAAGACAAGCCATAGAGTAGCTGTTCAGGTCTGTACGATTGACAAGGTAGATGTCATGTCAAAAAACTATTAATTTATGTGATGCATCCTGGATGAATGAAAGTAATTAACAGAATATAATGGACAAAACCATAAATGTTCATTTTGATAAGGTTCCTTCTATTTATATCCTTGAGTTTACTTTATGGTATCTCTAGGTTAGAGTAGAAGAATCCTATATATATGTATGTATATATATATATATATATATATATATATGTTCATTTTCATTTGTTTGTACTCCCTACTTAAAAGACTTAAAAACATATGAGAGCATGACATACTTGTGCACAATAGGTTGCACCTCCTCAAAAACCCCAACAGATTATTCAGAAAGCTGAACCTAAGGTAGAGTCAAGTGACACAACAAAGAATGCTGCCACTACTGCTCCAGCCATTTCTGTGCCTAAAGTTGATTATGCTACTGACCTCTTCAACATGCTATCCATGGATGGAACAAACGAAAATGGCTCAGATGCAGCTTCCAACGATGATAATGGATGGGCAGGTTTTCAATGTATGTCTTCCCTTTATGCAATATCATAGGATCACCCAATCAGTTTTGGCTGTTTTTTTTTTTTTATTCAGTCCCCTTCTAGAATTTTAGTAACATGGTCTAGTTTCCTTATCATTTTTTGCTTTATATTAGTGAATTTTATTTTTCCTGTTAGTTTGACTCAGTAAATTTTCAGCTGCAGCTGCAGAAGAAGAATCAACAACTGAGAAAACTGGTCCGACTAAAGCAGTACAGAGTAATGCTAACTCCAGTTCTGGAATTGAGGATTTATTTAAAGATTCTGTTCCCTTAACTGACGCAGAAAAACCCAAAAAAGATGTAAAAAATGACATTATGAGCCTTTTTGAGAAGGTATTTATTCATAATTATTCTATTAATGTTAGAAATCCTCCTCAAAAACTTTGATTGGGTGAATATTTTACTAAACAGAGATACTGAAGCTTTTGTTGTAAAATCATTTCACATAAGGAACGTCGGACCTTGTTTATATGTTTGTGTTGGAATTGGTTGTCTTTGAAGAATAATATTTCCTTTATAGATATAAAGTCTAATACTTTTGTTTTGAATATTTTGAAGTCCAATATGGTGTCCCCATTTGCAATGCATCAACAGCAACTTGCTCTGTTGGCTCAGCAACAAAATCTTCTTATGGCTGCTGCAGCAAAATCAGGTGGTGTGGACCCAAAGTTTCCTGGCAGTATCCAACAGCCTGGATCCAATGGTATCAACTTGCCTGCTCAAAATTGGCAGAATGTTGGATTCCAATTTCCTGGATTAGTGATGCCAGTAGCTGGGCAGAGTGATCCTCGTAAACTTGTGCAGGTAGTGTATAACATTGAATCATTGATTGCATCAATTTTTGTGGCATTTGATTTGCTGCTTCTTGTGATCTGATGGCTCAATTGTTTTGCCCTTGAGTTAGACTGGCAACACAGGATTCTCAAACCAAGCCGGGAGCTCTATACCATATCCAACATCTAGGTAATTTTTTCCCCTTTCAATTTGACTGCTCTTGTAAAATACAATATTGAGGAATTAGAAAATATGTGATTCTCTCTCAAACTATATCACAAAATTAATGCAATTATTTTTTGCTTTGAGAGCGATGTCTGTTTGTCAGCTTAATATTTCTTTTTTGTTTAACACGCATGTTTGAGACAACTCAAACTTCAGATGGTATTTAAAACTTATGTCTAAGATATGTGGAGTGCATATCTTGTTATTGGGTGTAACTGTTGCCCTTTGGCAAAAATTCAATGAGCTTTTGTCGGGTGGTGGAACTGGTAGATTTGGCCGCTTTGGCTAGATGAGGCCGAAGAGTCAAGCATCAAAATTTGCTTCTCCATGATTCTATGTGCACATGCATTATTTATATGTGTTGTCTTCTTCTCTTAGATGGTCTATGGGCCTTCTGTTGCTTCAGAATTTAGTGTCCCAGTTTTGCTGTCCACAGAGCGTAGAAAATGCTCATTGTTCATACATTTTTGGGCTCACCTTTTGTGAATAATTTGTTTAGTCTTGAGGGAGGAGGGAATATACTTCAAGCTTATTGTGGATATTCTTCATCTTATGTTGACTACTTGCAGGATGCAAGTTGCCACTGGAAAATGAGTACCACATTTCTACCATAAACACTGCTAGAGTTCCTCTTAAAACTAGTCACTTGTGCGAAACCTTGGGAGGTTTTTGTACCGTCTTTGATGGAATATAATATTCCCCATTGTGCAAAATCTCAAGGTTAAGATGACAGCACTGTAGTTTTTCTTTTCCTTTTTTTCAGAATAACATTGTGGACTTCACAATAGAGATAGACCCTCTCCATTTTGAATAGCAGTCACAAAATTGGTGAAAACCTCCCTAGTTTGAGCAACACTTCCCAACCAACAGTATTGTTTTTTAGTGTGTATATTGGAGCTTCATTTTTATTGATGCTCTTTCCTTTACATTTTTTTTTTTTTCCGTTTTACTAGACGTAAATTGGAGATTTGTATTTGGGCTTAGCTGTTTGTAATGTTATGTTGTGATCACTGTTCACCGACCTTTTGGCTGCAACTATGCAATTTTTCTAGGTCTCTCATCGTTACATAAGTTATTCTCATGAGGCAAATTAGTAAATTCTTTTACTACGATTTCTACAGCTTTATATTAGTAATCTTGGCATTCTTTCCTTCCAGCTTTTATACCATGGGACAGGCTACGCCAGTAAATGGCGTGACTACTGCAGGAGTAAGTAAACCTCAATCAGCAGCTCCAGTTTCATCAGGGAATTCATCACAAACGGGAAAGGATTATGATTTCTCCTCATTAACACAAGGCATGTTCTCCAAACATTAACTTCCTGGGAGTGACAACAATGTTGGCCTTTTTCATACCAATACCGAAGTAGTTTGTATTACAAGAAAATAGCACCTGAAAAGGTTTTTCCTCCTGTATTGGCGATTGTAAACTATTTTGTAGAGAGTTTTTGTTTTTCCTCTTTTAATATTTGGTTGATGGCTCATTTGTATGAGTAGATGTATCCATTGCAATAAATATGGGTTTTAGATTGATCTCATATTTTTCTTCTTGTTCTTCACTCTTTTTTTTCACCTTTTCAGATTTGAATTGAGTTTACGTGTTCTATCTTGAAAATTTACAATTGAAAGTGTTACATTTTATGCACGTTTTCCTCTGGTTATTTAACTTGTGATGTTCTCATAGTTTATCTATCTTTTGTCGTACATATTACCCCTCAAGCCATTTCCAAAACTATTTGTAAGTCATTTGTTTCTTTTCCATTATAAATTCTTGATTCTGCTTTTCAGCCAAAATCATATCATTTCTTCTTTAGTTGGGAATTAAATAGAAGTCGTTTTGAGAATATTTTTGAATAATTCTTATTTATATGAAATGCAATAATTATTTATACAATCTTTAAAGGGTAATTTAATTAACTTAATGAATATTTATCTTGTTATAATTTAACAAAAATCATTTTCAGGAGTAATTAATAGTATTTTTCTACGTTTATCATATTTATATTAAATGCAAGTTATTTATACATTAGAAAATAATTTAATTAAATTAGTGAATATTTTGTTATAATTTGGAATAATTAATTTTTTTTAATCACTCTCTAACCTAAAACAATTTATATCCTTTATAGACGGCGGAAATATCAAATTTGCTAAATTTTCCTTTGCATCTTTTGGTTGCTATTTTGTCTTAATATGAGATAATAAATTAAAAATTATCAGAAAGACACTATCATAAAAATTGAAAATATTAAACTGCTTATATTTGTGGGACCGAGGGGTACAATTTTTTTCCTGAAGATGGACCGAAGGCTATTTCACTGTGGTTAAGTGGAGTTTTCATTTTGCTTCCCAGTCATAGAGCACGTGTATTGCAGTATCAGGTGTCTCTTTCTCGCTTCTTCTGTACACGGCCAGTCAACTCCGAGCTAACTCAACTCATCTCTGAGTCTCCATCGAGGCTGCTGATGATCAAGGTAGTCAGTTCCAGTACCAGGTTTCTAGTCTCTCCTACTAAAGCTCTCTTTCTCACCATTGTTCGCTGGGGTTTTAATTTATTACTCTATTTTTATTTATTTATTTATTTCTTTATTTAGCATGCGAGGATCTTGCAACCTGAAACTAGATTATTGATTTTGCGAGATAGAAAAGATTATTTGATTTTGATTCTTCCAATCTTATAAGTTAAGAGTTTTGTGAACTGGGTTCTGTTTATTTCTACTGGTGAAATTGGGATTTTCGTCTAAGGTGTTCGGTATTGTTGAGATGAGAAATTCTTATTTGGTTTATTCAGATTATGAGGAAAAAAAGTGAAGTTTTATATTTAAACCATCTTTATTCTGTGGTTTCTTTTCATTTTTCAGTTTCAAGTTGTTTTATGGTAGCAATCTGAGCTTCTTTTTTTTTTTAATTATTTTTTTATTCTTGCAAGTTTATGTTTGATAATAGTAAGGGTGCTTGTTATAAGAGAAATAAATGACTTGACTCATAATCAGCAGAACCTTTAAATGAGAATTGACTTATCAAAACAAGCAGCTAGATCCTATGCTGGATTTTTCAAATTAATTGGCTTGGCTTTGATTTTATGCCTTTTCTTGTTCTATTGTATGTCTGTGGGATGAAAACAGAACTTTGAAATTTCGTTCAGAGATAGATTCTGTTGGAAAGTACTCAAGGGGGAACCCTCAATTTCAAGGATCAAAGACCATTTAGAGAGAATATCAAGACAAGGCATTCAAATTTGTGAAAGCGTGCCTGATTATGTTAAAGCTGTAGCCTAATGAAGCAATCCAAGGATGAAACAAGAAATGCAAAAATATGCCAATAAGATATATGATCATGTTTCACAAAAACAAAATCACGGATGGACGATGCATTAATGGATGAAGTGTGGATGTATATAGATGATCATAACATAGATCAACCAATGGGAGGTGGTGGAATTTCTTCCCAAGCTGATGGGGTGAATCATATAGAGAACCATGTTGAGCAATCTGCACAACTTGTGGAGACTAGGGTGGATTTATTGCCGACAACAAAGCCAATAGGTAAAGAGTTTGAAAGAAATAAGAATAAGATATGGTCTTGGTTAATGGATGAAAACATCTCAAATATTGGCATTTATGGGATGGGGGGAGTTGGTAAAACTGAATTAGCGAAACACATCAATAATGAACTTGCAACAATTCCCAATGCATTTGATCATGTTTACTGGGTTACCGTGTCACTAGAGTCTAACATCTGTAAGCTGCAGAATGCTGTCTCAAGGGCTATGCATCTAGACCTTTCGAGTGTGGATGATGAGCATATAAGAGCAGCTAGATTATCAAAAGCTTTTACCAAGTCTATCTTAATTTTGGATGATGTGTGGACCTATATTCCTCTTGACAAGGCTGGAATTCCTGTTATCAAGGATGTAAATTGGTTCTGACGACTCGATCTTTAGATGTGTGTCAAAAGATGAGTTGCCAAGAGAAAATCAAAGTGAAGCCACTTTCCGAGGAAGAATCTTGGAAATTATTCAAGAAAGAAGCAGGATGTGGAGTTATGCTTTCTCTACAAGTTGAAGCGATTGCAAAATCCATTGTAAAAAATTGTGGGGGATTACCACTTGCAATTGATTGCATGGCAACACAAATGAGAGGAATGGGTGACATACATGAATGGATTGATGCATGCAACAAATTGGAAGGAGTAATAGCAAGACAAGAGAATGTGGAAATATTTGAAAAACTGAGACTTAGCTATGATCATTTAGATGATTCAGCATTACAAAAATGTTTCTTGTATTGTGCATTATATCCAAAAGATGATGAGATAGAGAGGGAGGAATTGATAGATAATCTGATTGCTGAGTGAATAATAGAACAAATGGAGAGTAGGCAAGCAGAACTGAGTAGGGGTCATTTGATGCTAAATAGACTTGTAAAACTTTGCTTGTTGGAGGGTAGCACTTGTTATGGTTATGGACATGAGAGGATGCATGACTTGATTAGGGATACGGCCATTCAAATAATGAAAATGAATCCACGAGCTATTGTTCATGCTGGTAAACAACTGATAAAAATGCCCAATGAGGAAGAATTGGCAGATGATCTTGTGAGATGTTCATTAATGGATAACTGCATTGAAGATATCCCTTATGGTTACTCACCGAATTGTCCCAATCTTTCAACCTTATTGTTGTGTGGCAATGAAGGATTGAGATCAATTTCTGCTTCTTTTTTTGAGCAATTGGATGGGCTGAAGGTGCTTGATCTTTCTCATACAGATATCGAAGAATTGCCCTGTTCTATCTCTTATTTGGTGAATCTAAGTGCATTGTTGCTCTGCTGGTGTCAAAAGCTACGTTGCTTGCCACCATTAGCAAAGCTTAGGGCTTTGAAGAAGTTGGATCTTAGATATTGCGGTGTTGATGAAGTACCTCAAGGCATAGAATTGCTCTCCAAGCTCAGGTATCTGAATATTGAAGGAACAAATATAAAGGATTTGTTTCCTCCTGAGCTATTACCTAAACTTTCCAATTTGCAATTCCTCAATCTTGGCTTTGAGTTTTCACTTGGAGAGAACGTAGAGGATGTGGCAGAATTGGTTAAATTGGAAGCTTTAATATTTCGTTTTAATGATGTAGATGAGTTCAATGCTAACGCTTCTATATTTTTCTCCAATCTAATCCAATTTGGTCTTCTAGTAGGAGAAAAGGAGTCCCATTTCCGATGCTTGGAGGAACTCCTAGACCTGAAGAGGAAATTTGTATGTTTTAATGAATGTGATATTACTGGAGTCCTAGTTCTCCCAATAAAAGTTGAAGAATTGATAATTGATGGCTGCTGCATCGAAACAAATGGCTTATGCTTGCAAAACGCAAATGAACTGAAGTACTTAGAAATTAAAGATTGTAATGGGATAGTATGTTTGTTTTCATTGTCCTCCTCATCTCCTTGTATATTCCAAACCCTTGAGAATATTACCATCCATTCTTTGGAGGACTTACAATTACTCTTTAGTAGAGAAGCAACAATACCATTGTCACCACCTCTTCCTACCTTTTCCCTTCTTAGAGTATTTCATCTATATGACTGTCCAAGAATGAAGCAGTTGTTCCCTTCTGGCTGCTTGTCAAACCTTCAAAACCTGCAACAGATTTCTGTTAGTAATTGTGAAAATTTGGAGGAGCTGATAGCAGTGGGAGAAGAACTAGAAAGCCATGACAACGTTCAATTCATTCTTACAAAATTACAGTCTTTAAACTTGAGTTTTTTACCACAGCTGAAGAGATTTTCCAGGGAAAATACAGTTTGCGATTTTCTCCAAGAAATCAGTATCGTCTACTGTGAAAGCGTGAAGCAGCTGTTCCTTCCCGGCTTGTTGTCAAACCTTAAAAACATTGAACGGATTTTCGTCTCTTGTTGTGCTAATATGGAGGAGCTGATAGCAATGGAAGAAGAAGAAGAAGAACAACAACAACAACAAGAAAGCCACGACAGCATTCAATTCACTCTCCCAAAATTAGAGTCTTTAAACTTGAGTCGTTTACCACAGCTGAAGAGCATTTGCAGTAGAAGAATGACTTGCAATTCTCTCCAACAAATTAGGGTAAGCGATTGTCTAAAGCTAAAGCAGATGCCACTTTCTCTTATCTTGACGGACAATGGCAGCCAACCATTTCATCTTCCTTCTCTTCAACGTATAAATGCATGGCCACGCGAATGGTGGGAGTCGGTTGAGCTCGACCATCCTAACGCCAAGAATGTTCTTTTACCCCTTTGTGACTTCTTTCTGTACGCGTAATATAACTCCATCAACTAAACCTTCAAGTTTCTAATGATGAATTGTCGTATCCCTTCATAATCTAATGGCTTTTTTCAGATTTTTGTATTACTATTATTACAGTTTGGACAAGTATTCCATATATGTAGTTTTTTGTTGTTGATTTGCAAATTAATTGTTTGAGAAAACTCTTTGATCCAATTTCTTTATAGCTGAGAAAGTAATTATCTAATTATATTTGATTAAATCTTTAGAAAATGATTTCAGCTAATAAATTATAGAATTGCAATAATGGAACTTGACCAGTATAACACATTAAGATTATAAAAGTCTACGATTAATTAACTTGAACTGCATCTATTACTATGAGTTTATGATACAAATAGCTAGCAAAGTGCATCTTTATATATTCTTCAAAACAATGCCAGAAGATAAGCTTTTTCGATTCTTCAATTTCTCAGCACTTGGTTTATATTTATATAGCTGAATAGAAATATTTTTCAGTGGGATCATCTATTTATTTTGTTTTTTAGTGGAGTCAATTTTTATTAAAAATTTTAAAATTTTTCATTTAATATATATTTTTTAATTCTTTTATCAATTTAATCCAATTTTATAAATATTTTTTTAAAAATTGAATGGGGTCAGTTGCATACTGTGGCTCCACCCCTTTTATTTGGCATTGAAATCGCAAGCATTGCATAATCGCACGGCAAGGTCTTATCTGACACTGCTACCCAGTCGGTGGTTTAGGTATTGAGATAAAGACACCCACTGGATATGTGATCAGTCTTTCATCGCATTACAATCTTATGGTGTGTAAGTTTTCCAATCACGACAAAAATTGAAGGGTTTTTTTTTTTTTTTTTCTTTTTTTTTTTGTTCTTCCAAATAAAACAAGGAAGGAAAGTTTTATATTGGTGAATTACTTATATTTTTCCTCGTAAAACATTTTTTATGTCTTAATTCCATGAACTTGTAATCCTCAATTTGCTAAAAGCTTTTTTAAGCTTATATAACAAAACAAAATGAGTGGTCGGTTAAGGGCTACAGCCACTGGTCTAATTGGCATGTGGGAGTCCCATAAGACCCACCTCCATGGCCGGAGATTAAGGATCCTCAGACACCTCTACTGCTACTTAACAGTCAAATTATAAAAAATATTAATTAACCATTTGAAAATAATAATTATAATAATATCAATGTTTCTGACATTACCAATTGATGAGAACATGAAAGATTCTAGTCTGTGTTTATATTCGCCTGCAAGATTATCATCAAGTAAATAACTTAGGTTAAAATATAATTAATTAATAAGACAATTTAAATATATTTTCTTTAAGTGTTTGTGGGATTTGGAGCGACAAACATTTTCTTTTTCAGACAATGGTATATTTTGTCGTGTGAAAGTGCTTTTATCCAAAATTAAAAATAAAGAAATAAAGAAATTCCTAAAAAAAAATAATAATAAAGAAAAAACGCACATACATGCATGTAAACTAAACCCTAACAAATGGTCAAAACCGTCAATGCATATATGTTAATAAAAAAATTTATTTTTACTATCAAATTAGATGGGATTTCTTTTATTTTTTTTCATTCTAACATAAATAGTTTGCTTTTAAGAAATTAGATTAAAGGATTGATTCTTTGCATGTTCATTTTAAAGAAAAGAATGACTTTTCTCCATCTACTTAAGAAGCTATGAAAAATTGTGTTTGACTTCTCTTCTCTTAGGATGTAAAAAAAAAAAAAAAAAAAAAAACGGAATTAATAGATTACTTTTAAATTAATTGATCTTCCAAGCTTCAATTAATCTTTGATTATTTGCAAAAAAATAAATAAATAAATATTCTCCAATTTTTAAAATCCAATAAAATTATGTTTTATAATATTTGTCACGTTTGAAATTTCACATTTCTTAAATAAATTATTAAATTTATCTAAATTATATTAAAGGATTAAATAAATTGACTAAATTACCCTTAATTAATATTAATTCTTTAAGAAAATTATTAAATTGAAGTAATAATTATCGATTTTATACTAAGAGTAAATAAAAAAATATTTATTACCCTTTAAAATTACAAATATAATAAATAATTAAAAATTAATTATTTTTTTAAATATGATAAATATTATGGATTGAAGGTAATAATTAATATGAGATTTTTAAAAAATAATAAAATTATGATAATAATAATAATTTTCTAATTTATTGACACTTTATTACAATAATAATAAGAATAAATAATTTAATATAAGAGATGTGGTGGAGAATAAATAGATCAGGGAAATGTAAATTTTCAAAATACTATGAAATAATTGAACAGCATTTGTCAAAATAGTAGTATTTTATTTTTACACTTCTATTTGGAAGAACTAAACTGTGAGAAAATCCGTGCCAGATGTCAACAAGGAAGAGTATCACATGTCAATCCTGACATGTAGACTAGTCCACGTGTCCACTTCCTGACCTAACTCTTACCTACATGGAAAAGCTATTTGGTCCCACAACAAAGTCTACTTTAATCGGCCGATCAATCTCACGAATCCAACGGTCCATATTTCTTCTCAGCAACTATCTCCCGTATATATGCATGTCTATCTCCTCATTGTTCCTCCACATGAAAAAACTCCATTTTTACTCTCTTCTCTCTCTTCACCTTTGCTCTCTCTCTGAAAAATCGTTATGGCGTCTGCGATGTCAAGTTGTGGAAGCTTTGTTCTTTCTCTTAAAGTAGCCTTAATGTCCACTGCTGTATTATCAGTTGCAGTTGTATTAAAGCTTTCAGTTCCATTAGTCACAGATTTTGCAGTCTCTGAACTTCCTGACATGTATGCCTCTTTTCTCTCTTGGCTTCGTCCTCCTTATCTCTATTTAGTAATTAACGGAATAATCATCTCCATCGTCGCCTCCTCCAAGCTCCTAGTTCAAACACCCGAAGAATACAAAAAAACTGAGATAATCCCTCAGCCATTGCAGCGGGTGGCACCATTGAAGGTCTCTGGTGTAGTTCTTGCCAGCGGATTAGAGTATCAAGATTTGTATGTGACAAGCACGATTATGGATGATAAGGAAGTAACGGGAGTGAACGGCAGCGATGAGGCGGTTAGTTTGTCCAAATCGGCGCAGCAACTGGAGAGGAGTGATTCTGTGGAGTTATTGGCTGAGAGACAGAAGCCTTTGGTTTCTGCAAGATTTGGGTCCAAGAAATCAGTAAAATCAAGCCCTGAAGGTAATCTATCTCACTATTATTAATAATTAATTATTATATTTAAGTGCAATTAGCAAATTGAGATGCAAAAATGGTGGTTTAATATAAATTTAATTGTCATCTTAATCTTTTTAATGTGTAGCCGGAAAAGCTACAGTATTGGGCGTTTCTAAACCGAAACGGCAAGACACGTTGGAGAGCACGTGGAAGATGATAACCGACGGCCGACCAATGCCGTTAACCAGACATTTAAAAAAATCCGACACGTGGGACACTCACGTGAGCACCACTCCGCCGTCAACGAAGATGAAGAAATCGGAGACTTTCAGTGAAAACAATAGTACATCGAAGCTGTCTCAGAATCGTCAGAGATCAGGGAAACTCAAGAAGGAACCGTCGTTGAGTCAGGACGAGTTGAATCGGCGAGTGGAAGCGTTTATTAAGAAGTTTAACGAGGAAATGAGGTTACAAAGACAGGAGTCACTGAACCAGTTCCAAGAAATGATCAATCGCGGGGCTTATTAGGAATTCGGATTAGATTCGTGGATTGAAGAGTAAATTTACATCTTCAGCGAGAGGAGCAAAGAAGTTTGGTTAAGATGGTAAATTTGTAAATTAATTTCAAGTCAGTATCGCAAATTTTATGTTGGTTAACAAAATGATCACCTCTTTTATGCATATAATTTGAAAATAGCTACAATTGGTGTGGGATTTTGAACATTAAATAGTACCTTTAGATTACTAGGTTTACAAATTAATTACCAGACTGTCACTAATGACATTTTCCATTGTCATTGTTATGATAAAAACAATTTTCCATATATATAAAAAAATAGTTTATGTGATTATGGTAATGAAGTAAATGAATTGTATTCTATTCTCTTTCCTACGAGCTTTTTCCATGAGGCGTTATTGATAATGACTAATTAACAATCCAGCTAGAGATATTAGTAGTCTAAACAATAATTAGAAAAGGGTAATGTTTCACTATCACTAATAGAAAAGCTTTAACTCATTTATTCTTCAAAAAGAAAAGAAAAGAAAATCTTAACAATAATGATTGTGATAATGTCATTATAGTAATAACCACGGTCTTTAATCTAAATTATTCAAACAGATCAATGCATATCTTTGAAGAAAAGTATTCATAACTTATCTTTGTTAATATCCCTCAACTAATAATAGTCTTTAAAGAAAATATGATAAAGCAAATTCATAGAAATGGAAACGTGCAATTTTCATGTGTCAAAAGTACAATCCAGATATAGCGATAAGAATGACTGTCTATGGACACCAATCACCATACTTCCAGTTAATGAGGTCATGACCTAATCAATTTGCCAGTTAGATCAACTCACTTATCTGTTTCACAGCCGACTACAAAATATCAGAAAAAGCCGTTTCAGCTTTTATATATTGTAGCGGTTGTACCTTTCATACTTCCACAGCAATATGGCTTTTGGTTTCCATATTTCCAGAATTCTGGATTAATTTGGAATTTGAATATACATTCTTTACAGGACGAGTGTTGTGCACTAATTTGTATAAGAAAAATTGTCAATGTGTTCATATCATGTCATTAAATCCATATGCATGCAGGTCTCTGCCTCTGAAGTAATGAAATCTAATGAGTAATGGATCACTGATATTACTATTATGAGAAATATGATGTACATTATTGTGTCATAGAATGAAGGGTTTGTATAAGCTTTGTCTTACTATCAATCAATTTTTCCTTCTCTCTACTCTTTGTGAATTAAATCCTAGAGGCGCAGGTGGGGATATTCACATTGCCATTGTGGGTGGGAAGAGCCTATCCAAGAAAGTATATACACCTCCTCCCAGGAGAAGTGCACCACTGCAAAGCGAATCAAACTCAAACAAGAATTAGAAACATTTCATGGAACCAGAAACTAGGTAGATAGTTATCGACAGGAATATGCAATTGCATGTGAAGGGCTAAGTGTGTGCTACATTTGCTAAGTGCTGACTAAGATGTGGGTTCCATAGACATCAAAAGAACCGTTAACATGGTTGTGTCTAGCACAAAAAGAATTGATAATGTGAAAGATTATTGAATTGTAAAGCAGCAATTACTTGTTATCAAAGTCTATATATATTAAAGATGCTCCTGTAGTACCTCATTGGATTGATCCATGCCGAAAACTTGCGGAATGACAACAGGCTCTGTGAACATCTTACAGGTTATTTTAAAATATTAAACAAAATTGAAGCGAGACAATATATAAAAGATTATTCTGATCCTACAATCTCTCATAGCCTTGAATCTTGATTAGGGTAGTTATTAGTAACAAAAGATTTTCACATTCAGTTTACTCAAATCGAATATAACTATTACGCATTGAGCATAGTCCCAGGAAATGGTAGTTTCATGCAACATTAAACGTTCAGGTGGTAGTGGAAGCAATTTCTTATCCTCTTGATTTAACCAAAATAATAGAAACTACACTCCCCAAATACGAACTACATACCTGCAATGCTCCAGCAAAGGAAGCAGCAAGAAGAAGAGGAGCAACATAGCCAGTAGTGTACGTCAAAAGCAAGCTGCCACCTACCACTGGATCCTGTGATAAATTATATTTTTTTACAATCCATGAAATTTATGGCTATATGTGTAAGCCAAATTCAAACGAATCAACTTTCCAACTATGAAAGTAGGAAATAAACATCGAGGAGTTCACTGTTCACTAAGCATAAGGATATGTTATTTTCCTCCTTTCCTTCTATTTGAACTTGAAGTTCTTTTTTTTTTTTTTTTTTTCGGAGGAGGGAGGGGGGGGGGGGGGGGGGTTTAGATGCGCGGCATGGCGAGGGAGAGGGAGAGCAGATATGTACCTTAGATGTAGCTACGTATCCCAGCAAAGTTGCGAGTACTGGTGTACTGCAAGGAGAGGCAGCTAAGGCAAAAGTAAGCCCAGCTAGATATGCTTGTACACCTAAACATACCATGCTTTTTTTTATCGTTAAACTTTTCAAGAGAATCCGATGAACCAAATAATGATTACTCAAAGGACTGTAAAACTTGTAAAGGTCAATTACTTGATGGGAAATTAGCAGCAGCAGCTCGGGGGTCGAAATTGTTAAAAAAGGAAGGGAGCTGTAACTCAATTATCTGCAACAATGATCCCCAGAATGAGAACACAAAATGGAAACAGAGAACTAAGGAACAAATAACCAATCACTCGTCCACGGAACATTAAAAAGGCCATCATCAGTGCTCAGAGTAACTAAACAAACAGGCAATGCTTGTAAAACGCAAATCAAACAATGAGCAATACATACATATTAATACCTCAAGGAGATTTAGACCCATAACAACAGCCAAGCCAGAAGCAACCAAAGGCAATCCTTGTCCTATCTGTCCATATGCCTTTCCAGCAAATGAGGCTGCTATGCCTAGAAGCGCTAGTGTAGTAGCCAATCCTAAAGAGAATGCGATGGAATCCCCAATGACCTGAGCATTAGCATCAGACTTATTTGACTGTGTGAGCGGGTAAAGTAGCTATAGCCTTGTTGTGCTACTTGTGGACGCTACAAGAAAAAGTTTAGGATGCCTACTACAACAAAACTCAGATGTCTACATTAAAAATGCCGGCGGATCTTTTTATTCTCTTTGTTTAGCGAGTCATTTTAAGTGTTTCTTTTCATTTATTTTCTTTTATTCTTTAGTAATTTAATATCTTAAGAAGTTATCTCAACGTAGGAACTGAGAGACCTAAAAAGAATATACAATTGAAGATAACAAATTGATAAGCCATTACCTCTGCCCTGCTTTTCCCCGAGCCAAATGCTCCTACATAATCAAAATGAGGTCTTAATCCAGATTCAAAGATTACAAGAGATTCAAAATAGAAATCACACACCTCCAGGGAATGACTTAGGTCAGTTCAAAATGAGAAAATGCATACCAATGTAACCAAGAGTCAATGGTAAAACACTCAGCGTACAAGGTGAAAGGCTGGTCACAAGCCCTGCCCCGAAAATAACCGCCAAACTGTAATACGGAAAAAGCAATGAACAACTGCAGTGAATTTTTAAAGATATAAAAATAGAACGGAATATGAATGGAGACAAACCTGGTAATACTAAGGGCAGATAACTGGTCTTGAACAGCTTCGTTAGCCTGTTGTCCAGCGGAATATAAAAAGCTTCCAAACCAATCCCCAATACTTCCATCAGCCAAAGTGTAGATAGAAGCAGCTTCTTCCTGAATTAAACAAAAAGTAATTCTTGCTCCGAAGATTATAAAAGCAGTTAAATTATAACTATTATCTTTAGGTGTAGTGAACAGGGGAGTAATTTTGTATTGATATATGTCATTTACTTACAATAATTGGTTTCATTTAGACTGAATTAAGGAACTCTAATTTGAAATTAAAATAATAAATATGCATTCAAATGTTTGCCCGATAAGTTTAGAGTCTCACTAATAATTTATTAGTAGTTAAAGCCTTTGCCGCATCTATTGCAACCAAATTTGCAGCTGAGAAATTACAAAACAGAAATATTTACAGCTGAAACCCGAGAGCAGCATAAAGAAAATTACAAAAAATGGAAAAAAATAATAAAATCAAGTAGCTCGATCAATTAAAAAATTAAATTACCTGTAATAGAACTCGCTATTGTCTTCATTCGAGAGCTGCAATTACTATCGTTCTTCGAAAAGGAAACAATATCATTTGTTGAAGACTTGTCACTGATTTTGATCGGGAGATTTTCTCTCCCTTCAAAAGCGAAATTGAGAGGATGCGGTTGTTATTTAGTTTCAGGCACAATGAAAAAAAAAAAAAAAAAAAAAAAAAAAAGAGAGGAAATTTTAACTAGAAGTTACTCACCATGATTGGTTCTCTGGCTATTCAGACAACAGCTAACACAGTGATTTATAAGCAAGCTCATGGTAATATGAAAACTGCCGGTACGGAGTTTTGAGTTCTTTTTGGTATAGGAGAAAGAAAAAGTCGTGGGAAAATAACAGAAAATTTTAGTGAAGAAAGACTTTACGAGATATTTTGCCAAATCTGTGACTGCAGATTGATTTCATAATCAGACACTGGGAACATGACACGCTAACGGTAATTTTCTCTAAACGACACCGTGTTGGCGTTGGTAAAGCCGTCAAGGTTAAAATAGATATGCAATTTTTTAATGACATCACAAGAAATTCTTATTAAATCGACTAAAGCCAATTGAACCAAAATAAAAGATTGATTAATTTCGATTTGATTGAATTTATTAGAAAAAATTAAAAATTTTTAAACTACGTTCAATTTAATTTGATTTTCATAAAAATTTTATTTATTTGAAAAAATTCAATTGAAATGAAACCGACTGAATTCTCCATCTTCCTTTAAAGTCATTGAAAATACTAAACCTGAAATTATGTATATTCAGAAGAGAAATGACCTAATTTGAATAGACATTCAAATTGACGGAAAATCATTAACAAACCAAAAAGAAAAAACCCAATTCGAAAAAGCATAAAAAAGAAGTTATAAAACTTCTAATACATGTATTGTTTTTCCATTATTGTAGATAATAATTCTTATTTGAATGTGCATATGACATAAAAATATGGTTCGAAGGTGTCATATATAGATTGACTAAACATGCAGACAGTACTATTTATTGATTTTCCAAAGGCAAATGGCGTTGGATTGTAGAGAGTACTGATGTTGTAACTTCAGAGAAATGTCAATGCATTAGAAAGATTATGGTGTCTGATTTCTGCTTTCCTGCAATAGTTTATTACATAAAGAAAAATAGAATAAGAATGCATCCAAGCTTTTTTTAGGATGTAATTTGTATTAATTTTCAAATTATTTATATAGTAATTGATAGGATGTAATAAATGCATATAGAGCAGGTTGGAATCCTTTTTCCCAATTAAAAAAAGAAAATTTATTAAAAAAATTGATGAAAGTGAGAAATTAGGAGATGAAAAAAGATGATGGGTTTACTGAAATGGATACCTTGTTTAAGCACTGCATGCATTTAATACCTCCAGAATCCATCAGCACATGTGTGTGAGATGACATAACACATCCACAGTGAAATGACTATAATAAGGAAAATAAAAATATTAGTACATAACCAAATAACCAAAAAATAAAAAAAGAAAATGGAATTTCATGTGACCTTTCGACAAGCAAGACAATTTCTCCATCCATGAGCATCCCAGTGAAAAATGTTGCAGAAGCATCCACTCTCATAAGCACCACTGTGTTGAATGTTAGGAACAAATGATTGATAAGAAATAAAAATATTTGTAAATAACTTCTATTTAACTTAAAGCTCGTGATAATAAAAATGTACAAAAAGGTATCGTTCCAATAATGCAATTTTCATATCAAGAAAGTGAAGCTGCTTGAAATTGACTCTTAAACTCTTTGGAGATTATAAGGTTATAGTTTCAAGAATCACGTTCGATATTTTTTTTTTTTTTTTTTAATCCAAACCGCAAAGCTTATCTAATAAATTATCTATTAGCATTTTCGAGAGTATTGAGTCAGACTGTATTCGGCAACAATTTTTTAGATAGTTTTTAAAGTTTTAACTAGTCAAAATGTTTAACTTTATTTAAAAAGTTATTCAGTAACATAACGTTTAGACTATCTTTTAAAGGTTAAGATAACTTTTTGTGAACATTCAACATGCAGCTAACAGCTAAACGCCATTAAAACAATTAATAGTTATCAAAACAACTAATTTTGCCGAACAGACTCTGCCTTTTAGTAGCTTTTAGAGTTTTAACCGATCAAAACACTAAACCCGACTTATAAAGTTACTTGATAATATAAAGGTTGCATTAACTTTTAGAGATTATAGTAACATTTTGTAAAAAATTAACTCATAACGTTCAGCTTTTAGCGTTTTAGGAAACGCTATTAAAACAGCTAGTAAGTAAATACTACTAAAACAATTAACAGCTAACAAAACAATTAATTTTATTAAACAGACCCTTAGCATTAGTTAGTTTTTTACTCCACTCAACATATATTGTTCCACACGCTACTGGCGAGCTCACATCGGTGGTCACCATTTTTCTAGTTTTTGTTTGTTTTTTTACAAATAATTCTCGGAATTGCATATAAATCTGAATTATTATTGTCCAAATATTGTGCTTTCATTCTTAGATTTAATTCAGAGTTATCAATATTATAGTAATTTTATCTAACATCTTTTGTTATTTAGATAGTTATACAGAAAGAAGTATATATCTTCTCTTTAATAGAAATAATAAATTTGAAAATAATCAAATTAGACTTATAGAAAGATCATAAAGTCGAAAAGTGACCATAAATAGCTACTAAGTATAGCAAACAATCACCTAAGACACAAATATTATATTCTGTCAACTCAATCAGATGCTTCAAATCAAAATTTATTTATATAAGTGGTTTATTATTAGAATTCCTATGCAAAAATATAAAGAAACACATTGATCTTTATCCCATGCAGATTCCTTTCAATGAAATATAAAGAAACATATTCAAAGCATAACTGCTTAACATTGCATATTGACACTCAATTTTTAAACACTTGAGAGATATGAAGTTGTAATTAAAACAAGTTACAGTAGAATAATGACTTGTATCAGTGAAAGGAATTACCAGCAGAATGACTCGCCCTCTTTGGTCGCATCCCCTACCATGACCACAACCAGAATAAGACTAATGTGATGTATAATTTGTTGTAAGAGCAACTGAAAGATTAGACTCAACATTAATTTCACGTGCAAGTTGACGTTCCTCTGTTAACAGCATACGAAATAGATCATCAAACTTAACATCTTCATGTCGTGTAAATGGTCTACAAGATGAGTTAAGACCATCAAGAATATAATCAACAAAGTCCTCTTCAGAAATAAGATGTTGAAGAGCAATTAACTGATAAAAAATATGTTTAGCCTCTTGTGAATAACTAGTAATGTTATCAGTGTCTTATTGCAATTTATGGAGGTGAGATTTCAAGTCCTTAATCAGTGGTTTGGAACCTTTGGGTTATAGGTGCACAAGTTTTGTCCAAACTACTACCGCCGCATCAACACTAACAATCTGTTAAGAACACTTTCAGTAACTGACGAGATAATCCAGCTCAAAACCCATTGATATTGTCAATCCCACTTGGTTGGTGATGGCAGAAAGAGAGGAATCCAAATGATGAACAAAACCAAAACCTTTCAACATAGGCATCAGTTGAGTCTTCCAAAGCAAAAAATAGATTCGGCATGGTTATTGGTAGCGGTGGATTCGGCATGACAGTTGGCTGGGCGAAGAAGAAATTAAGGTTTTAAGGTTTGAATATACAGCAGCATATTAGGAAACTACAATAGAGTAGGAAATGGAATTTGAATAACTCCTTCAATAATCCTTATCAGATATTCAAACTATTGAACAAGAGAATATTTTATTCTGTGATGAATTATTAGCGTTAGTCTTGTTGAATGATAGATCTCATAAAGATTTTTAATTTTTTCTATAATCAAATAATTAGTGATTCCTTTTTAGCTTTTCAATCAATATTTGGAAGATCAGAATATACTTACGGAAGATCATATACTCCAATTATCGTATTTAAGATTAAACTTATCTACACATGACGCAATTAAATTTTAACTTGAAATATTTTAAAACTAGATAGTGATTTTGGTATATAGGGTTCTCATAGCTTTAAACTCAGACTAAATTTACCTAAATCGCAATATGTATTTAATTTATTATTCATACTGTCTTAAAACCGTTTAATTAATATCCAAACTTGCTATAAATGAACTTTTATGGATGAGGTACCCACAAAATCTAGGTCGCTTCTATCCATGTTTGAGCCAGTTGGTGAAGCTTATCAAACGAATCTTTTCCAAGATGAGTCTAATATCAAATATTGACCTTAGATCTATTTCTATTCTCAAGTTTTAGGGTAGCCACAAGCGGATTTGGTCAAACCTAAAATACCCAAAATAAAAGGGATGAATAGCCCGAATAGACCTTCTTTAAAAATTCGGACCACACCCGAATCACCCCTATAAAAATTGGGTTGGATTATTCAGGGCCATTTGCCAGATTTTCAATTAATCATTTTTTCAATGGGTTGGATTTTTTTTATAAGGCTCTTGCATAATCAATTTTTATTTGGATCTTACGCAATTAAAAAAATTGTCTAGAAAAATAATTATTGCTCAAACAACTATAATAAAAAAAATTATAAAACCATAATCAACGTCAAATATTCATAATGAAAAAAATCATAACCCAATCAAACCATAATCACAATTATATAAATCATAATCAAATCGTAATTTTTCATCTTCAAATCATAATCAAATCATAGCAAAATTAAAAACTCCTAATTAAATATTTAACATATATAACAGAAATAAAAACATGAAAACTTAAACTATTTAATTGTAATTTTAGTTGCTCAAGCAAGAAAAGATACCATTTTCAAGAAAAAAATTTGATATTTTCATTTTTTTTTTAATCGAGTTGGATTAAACAAAATGGTTAACCGAACCGATCTATAGAACCAAATAAAGGTTATACATCTCTCAAATCGTCCAACCTGACCCAAACTAAAAAACTGATTCTAATCATACCTTTTCGATTGGTTGAATTTATGTTTTTCAGATTTTTAAAATTAATTTAACTTTTGCATAGCTCTAGCCAAAATATATATTCCTGTTTCATGCTAATAAGATTACTTACCTTGGTTTTAATTATTCTTTTTTCTCTTTTCTTTCTCTCTGTCTATCTCTAACCATAAAAGAATTCCTTTGTTGATATATTATATTACAATTTTTTCATAAAACTTCTATAAATCTTCCCGTTAAAAATATTAATATATTGTCTCATAATTTAAATTAAATCCGACCTTTTTATTATATTATATTATATCATATCGTTTATCATAAATTAAGTAAAATATACATTTGATAAGAGAGAAAAAAAATACTCATTCCGGTCCTTATAAATTAAATTATACCTTAATTTTGATTTTGCACCTTTATAATTAATTGTGGATTATTCAATTAATTATGGACCAATAGAAAATATGATTAGTACATAGAGAAAAAAAAAGGATGATTTTGTTACCCTACAAAATAAAAATAAAAATAATAAAAAAAAACTCAAATTATTGTCAAACATGGGGCATATATATACATAAAAGCAACTTTGCATGAAGAAGAAGAAGAAATAATAAATGGCGATGAAATAAAAAGAAGCAAAAACATGCATGCAAGGACACTTACGCGCATGCCTCGCAAAGGCCAGCATAATCTCCAGTTTGAAGCTGCCAACCTCGCCTAAAGAGAACTGAGCGAGACTTGCAGTAGAAGCACTTGCCATCATGTAAAGTTAAACAAGGAAGTAACATACCAGAAGAAGAAGATGGAGGAGGAGGAGGAGGAGAAGAAGAAGAAGAAGAAGAAGAAGAAGAAGAAGAGGAGGAGGAGGAGGAGGAGGAGGAAGAAGAAGCAGAAGAGGAGGAAGAAGAAGCCATTGGAGAAGCTTAGAGGAAAGGTTGAAGCAAAAATGAGATAGAAGTAGAAGGTAAAAAGTGCAAACAGAATGTAGATTCTCTATTAATTAAGGCAATGGTCAAATTTCAGCTAAAAAACCAACGAGGAGGATTTGGTGAGAACAACAAATAGAACTGTGGTCTTAAATTTGCCATGGGTAGAAGGTGGTTTTGCAATGTGGCATTCCATGTTTAAAATCAAAGGCTTCACTGTAAGTTGCCAAATGGAAGAGTGTGGACTTTTTTTTTTTTTTTTCTTTTTCTTTTTTGTGACAGTTAGAGAGTTCTAATTTCACTTTCCTTTTTTCTTTTCATTTACAAGGAAGTGTATTTATTACCATCTACGTTAGGAAGGAATTACTGTAATTTAAGCAGACTCGACACAATTACTATTTTTAGATACAAATCAAAGCGCAATTGTGGCAGTCCAACCTAGCCCTATAAGGGGCAGTATAAAATTACGAAGTACTTATTGGTGGGCTAGGAATTGAACCCATAGTCATGGGACATCCACTCTAGCCGTCAGGCCAAGACTTCGTTGAAAACAAAGTCCATTAGACCACAATTAACCTTACTTATATCCACAAAGCCAATCCAATAAAAAAAGGTATTTGTGTTAATTCACCAAAAGATTGAATAAAATAGTACCAAGTTATAACATTTTCTTTTTATCTGGCAATTATTTATTGGTTTGGTTCATTCATAGATGATATATCGAGAGTAGGCAATTATTTCTCATGATGCTAGTTCAACATTTATTTTATCACGGTCTTTGAATCAACAGTTAAGTTTCTTTTTTTACAAAAAAAAAAAAAAAAAAAAAAAAAAAAAAGAACAGTAGGCAATTGTTGTATGCTGGTTCAACGTTCATAGAATAACGCATTTTTAAATAATATAGAAGAGGCTCGAACTTCGAAGTTGGACCGGGTTCGAACCGAGACGTAAACTAAATCTGACCTTAGCTTCGCCATTAAACATGTCTATTTCACGCAAAATTAATTGAGATTAGCAAGTACCTAACTCCAACTATCATACATTTGCAGCTATTTATAGCAGAATTACAAAGAAAATAAAGCAATGAATTGACCAGTAACCTGAATTGGATTCTATATACTCGAAATAATTGAAGTGCACTCAATGTTGCAGAGGAATCTCCCAATATCAATATAGTGATATGAAAAAGAATCTACTATTGTGAAAACAGAAGTTTCTTCTGAATTTAGTCATACAACAATTTTGCAGATTGCGTTCTTGCTGTTTTGTTCTCATGCTTCAAAACTTTCTCAACTGACTTCTCATTTTTTGATACAGCTTTTGCTATGGCTTTCATCTTTCTAACATTTTTTGATCTTTTCATCGGTCTTCCCTTCACCTTTCTGTTCCAAAAGAGGTTCATGAATAGGATGACATGGTCAAGGGCAATCAAAATGAAAACACAAAGTGAATAAGATATCAAAATCGGTAGGCAGCTTACATCTATTTGATCGTGATAATGAGCAAAAACAAAAATCTCAAGTAAAGCACTCTATGTGAAAGGTTTCCAAGAGAGAGAGATTTCATACATCAAAGAGAAAAGGCAGTTCGAAATGTAAGCAATAATCTTCCTCATCCACATGCATCTATCCACTTCTATTTCTATAAAATTATAATAATACAATGAATATCAAACCAAATATTTAAATTGGAGATTGACATTTGAAAAGATTTTCAAATGCTCATTATCACCAGAGGCCACAGAAGCATGCACTTCGCATCTAAGTTAATTTCTAAACTTCCAATGGAAACAAGAATCTTGTGTTTCAATCCCCCTCCATTGACCAAGAGCCCTTATCATGCTTCAAATTTAACAAGATTCAAAACCACTCCTTTACCCTTACAAAGTTCAAACATACTTCACACTGTCACTTGGAATCAGGTATGATTATCCAACACAATGCTTGCCCATAGGTAGGAGTTGCCTGTATCCCAAAATTTCATAGATTTTCCGGCTAATTTTAATTGAGGATGTCATATCCAGAATACTCATCCAATACACTCTGGCATAGTGAACATTGAAGTAATTAGGCCTAGAAATAACAAATTCTCAGATCTCTCACACCTCTTTCCTATAATCTAAGAGCAAAATGCAGTCCTCCACAATTTCATGATTGTTTCTAAGGTTCTCATTCTCAAGCCATCCTGCTACCATTTTAACTCTTACAACATATTCAAACGTTTTCACAAGTACTCATTTATCGAAATCAGTGCTTGACAAGGCAAATGGCCTCTGCATCTCAAAATCATTTTCACAAGAACCATCATTAACATACAGCGAATCATTGGCAAAAATCAACCCAAAAACCTCCATCTTCTAAATAATAAAGATCAATTTAAAAGAAAAATTAATAGAATTTTACACTATAACACATCATGCAATGCAAAATAAGAAAAATTGCACTTCCATTCCTCAAACCCTATCATATATTTATAACCCAAAAGCACAAGTATGCCTGCGAAAACTATACATATATAAAAACTAAAATAAGAAAAATTGCTCAGCCCCTATGATACATGTATAGCCCATAGACACAGGTATGCACGCACAAAACTACAATATATATACATATATATAACCCAAAACTGAAAACTGAGTGATCAGTAATGGAGCTATTGGCACTGACCTACTAAGAACCCCAGAAGCCGGTTTTTGAGCTACAGACTCTGAAGTATCCATTGCTGCATGTACAATTACATACAATTCAATAACAACAACAGGAAATCATACAAAACGAGAAGTTCAAAATTTGAAGAAAATTGAAACAGTACTTTTGCTTAAGCAGCCAAATAATAGAATGTAAATTAATTGAACAAAAATAGAGTTGGAAAAAAGAGTGTTAGGTACCTTGAGGAAGATCAGAAACGGTGGGCTCTGAGATGTCCATTGAAACGGCGCCATTTTTCTTCTTCTTATTTCTGTTCTTCGCCATGGTTGACAGACAGATTTGAGATCGTAAATTAGTTTAGGGGTTAGGAAATAAGAAGCAAAACCCTAAATTTTAAGTAAATGAAAGTCTTCGGTTCATGGGCTATGGCTTAGCCCAAAATCTATCAGACCATTTTATCGGCTTATTGGTTTTCTGCTCCATTTCCATTTTCGTAAGGCCTTAATGACAAAAATCCCAATTTTTTGTCATTTTTATTTTATTTTATTAATGGATATCTTCTAGTTATTTTTTACAACAATTGTTTCATATGACTATACCTCTTGTGAATTTCTTTTAATTTATTAATAAATATCTTCTAATTTATTTTTTACTACAATCATTTTCATATAACTGTATCTCAAAATAAATTTAAAAAAATTCAAGTATGAAAATATAAATGCAAATTGAAAATAATAATAATTACGGTGTAGCCCCTATTTATCACACGTATAGCAAAATAATAATAACAAAAGATAGTTTTAAAAAAATTAATTACTATAAAATTGAATTTTTAATCACTAATAAAAAAAAATAAAAAAAAAAAGAGTAAAAAGAAGAGGGAAGACGAAGAGCATGGCATGCCATGAAGAACGGACTGAATGTGGTAGTTGAAGATTTGACAGAGCAGATTGATATTCCCTTTGTTTGTCCTTTTTCTTTTTCTTTTTTGGTGATTTTTATGCACCCAAAAGCAAAGGCTGTCGAGTTTATAAAAGTGAAAACTGAAAACTGAAAAAGATTTTTAAAGCAAATACTAATCTCAAACACTCACACAGTAGTACAAATAATACGTTACCTACCGCTACCAGTAGTTTCTTTGTTTGTGAGCGACTGAACGTTCTATCAACTCCACAGAACGACCGATCGTTTCAAATGATAGAGGTCCTGTTTTGTATCAGCTTTTTAAAGTCAAAACACAACTTCTGTTATTTACAGTCTTCGATCTTAGCAGCGTTTACACCAATATTTACCCAGTTTGCATCACTGTCAAAATCCAATTTGGCATATGTTTTTGTTCATTTATTGGCACTCCATAAAAACCTAGGCCCAACTCGAACTCGAGACCTTCAACCCCCAATAAATTGTTCTGATATTACTTACCAAAATGCATTAATTGGAATAAAGCTTTTTTCTCTACCCATCCCCATCGGGGTTTGATTAATCGCAATCGATAAAGATTTAAAACAATTGTTGCATTACATAAAGAAGCAGATAAGTTTCTAACTACTCATTTTATCTTAAAATATAAGTCATTCAAGATTTTTGTATGAAAATTAAAAAAGTTTTCCTAGATTATAATAAAACCAATGGTAAATTAACTAAATTATCATTTATTTCAAAATCAATAGTTACTTATAAAATTATTTATAGTATATAATGTTAATAAGGGTAATATCGAAAAAAGATAATTTATTATTTTTTAAAATACTCAAAACAATTTATATTTTAAGACAAAATAATTATCTAAAAATGATTTATATTTTGTAATGAGCAGGGTAATATACCATCAGCACAATTAGCCCAACTGATTTTTTTTTTTTTAATTATGATTATCAATGAGTGGTAGTTATATCTTTAGATGGGCCCAACCATATTTACCTGTTAGGTGAGTTAATAATCATGCTTTCTTCTGTCAACTGGGCCAGAAATGGAACTTTCTTAGGCTGTCTTCTGGATATTGATTCATCACTCACACATTCAAATGTTCAAATTTGTCAAGTTAAATTAATTGATAAATTTAATTTCTGTAGGTTTTATTCTCAATGACTTTCATGTCATGCAAAAGAAATTTTCCTTTCTTAGAAAAATCAGAACTACTATACTAATAAATAGGTTTTATGATTATATCAGCCCGCAAGTGAATTTGTTTTTTTATATTTTATTTTATTGAATAATATTCAATTTTGTTCCTTTTGTAAGTCTTTCAAGTTTACCAAAAAATAATTGTTTTCAACACATTTGGAAATGTGAAATGTGAAACGATACCATTAAACAATTGTATTAGAGTTGTCTTGAGATAGTAAATAGGGACTTCCAACCCTAATTTATTCAAAATTTGTTAATTTCGTGTGCACTAAATCAACTACCAAAAACAAAAAACATTTCGTGCACTAAATCATAAGTTGGCACCAAAGTTTCACTTTGAATCGTATGCTTCACTACTTGTGCGGATCCCGTTAGTTCCTTCAAATCTTATTCTTGGGAAAGTACTCGCTAGCCGGAATACTTGATGCGTTGGCTGCAGTATTACACAGGTTGATATTTAAAGCACCTCAGTACCCATTATTTGCAGTTAAGAACACTGTATTTTCGATTTTTTATTTTTCTTTAACGGTTGATCAGATATTCAAATATTACACTCTTTTTAACTTAAATCAGGTTTCATCTTGATGAACTGCAACCCAGCATGCAACAAATCAACCTTTTTATAACTTGGTAAGAAGAATCCTTAACTTGATAAGCACTCGAGCAAAAATTTTGGAGAAGCCAAGGAGCTAGCTAAATAAGAACTTTGACTGTTACTTTTGGCCCATAGGGCAACATTAATAATTCTGTTTCTTTTAAGAAATTCTACAGGTAGTTCATCTTCAAGATAATGATGTTCAATGATTAAAAGGGTCTGCCTTAGCACATGCCATAAAAAGAAGAGGCTTCTAGCTAATGACATTTACACATGCATATATATATATATATATATATATATATATATATATATATATATATAATCCCTTTCTTTCTTTTCGACCCATTCTTCAAAACCATTCTTCATTGTAGTTATCTGATAAACGATGTTTTCAACCACTTCGATAGAATGTTTTCAAAGCTTTTTTTTGTTACTCATTCAAAGTTGGAATGGAGATATGTTTAACTATTAATTAATAATATCTTTTAATATATTGAGTTTTGACATGATTATTATTTAAATTCAATTTTTAGTGTAAATAATTTTAGTTTCAATCATGATGTTCTAAAGTTTGGTAAACTTCTGACTGGGCTTCAATAGTTTTTCTTGTCCTGGAACATAAAAAAGAGAAATCATTCCAAACTTACCAAAAGAGAAAAAGCTTTTAAATATAAATTTAAATATTAAAAATTTAATTTCTGAAATTCAATAAATATATTTTAATCTTCTAAGATGGATACATATATTAAAAAATTACTGCAATATTCGATTATGAATATTTGTCAATTTATAAAATAATCATATCAAAATAAACTTTGGAGCTTGTAATCTATTGTGTAAATCCTTCACTTATTTAAAAAATTCAAATAATTGTTAGGGATGAGAATAGTTATGAGTGAAATTAAACGTACGTAGACATGAGACCATATAATATTAAAAAAAAATCAGAAACTTAGAAGGTGAACATGTAGTAGTAATGGGATTGGTGATAGCTAAAAGCAAACAATTCATTTCAAAGGGCATTTTGGAATACAATAATGAATATTGGAAAAATTAATAATTATTAAATGGTATGAGAAGCAACTGGGTTGAATGAAGTGTTTTCACTTTCTTTTTTAAAATAAAAAAAATAATAAAAAATTGTTAATCTAGAGGAAGGTTAAGTGAGTTACAGTTCCAAAACTATGATTGCTCATCATCTACAGATCGACCTCTATTATTATGAGCTATGAGTTCTATGAGCGAAACCCAAGACTGGGTTCGAACCAGTTTTGGTTTTTCAACGTCTTTGGATTTGTTTGGTGATTGAAGCAGAAGAGCAACTTTAATTGAGAGAACGGAGGATCATGACCTGAGGAAAGGTGAAAAGAGGAACAGTAAAAAGGAGAAACTAATTAGGGCCTTTTGTCTTTTAACTACTAGTTAAAAGATATTTGGTAAAGCCAATGGATGGTTTTTTTTTTCTTTTTTTCTTTTTTTTTTTTTTGAGAAAAATAAAATTTTCTTAACAGTGACAACTCTCACATTGAAATAGTATAGGAGAGAAAAGCATTGGAATTTAGAACCCTAACGTTAAACTACAAGAAATCATTTCCAACAATGTGGGAAGTTGCCAACGTCAACTTAATTTCTAAACAAGAATCATGATGTGAAATCTCACTAACTTGCCTCTGCTACACGTTAAAATCTTAAACCACGCCACATTTCAGATTAGTCAATTAATGTATGTTAATATAAATCCTTAGGTTTAATCCCTAAACTTTAGAAAAAAAAATTTTATGGTATTTCAAAATTTAAAATCGATTCTGTAACATTCTAAACTTTACGTTTTATGGATATTAATATAAGGTAATATCAGGAAAAAAAAGTAAAATTTATAATTTAATTATATTAATTAAAAATTATATTAATCCACATGCAAGATAAATCAGGACATAAATCACGAGACAAGGGAAGCATTTAACATGTCCAATAAAATATTCAATTGATCAAAATAAAAATTGTAGATGTCGCAAATTTTTTTATCGAAAGTATTAAGGTGAATTTATATATGAAGCCTTAATTGTTAGTTTTCGGCTTTAGTTCGAACGTGGAGACACATGCAAAAAAAAACTTATATGTAGTCTCATTTAATTATTGAAAAATATTATTCATATCATGTTGGAATTTTATAACTACTCAGAAAATACAAAAAGATTCTGGATATCTAATTTCATAATTATTAAAAAAAACACTATTCATATCATATTAAGGAAAATTAATAAACATAAATTGGATATTGAAAAACTATTGATCTAATAATTTAATGACTGATGTTAATTTTATAATGCAAAAAATCAATAATTCAATATTCAATATTCCAATCAATGATATGAATCTTAATAATAAATTAATTGGAAGCATTTTCAAACTTTAACAACTTCAAAATTTAAAATTGGTGATGTTTTTAAATTTCACAGAGTTTCCATTTCAATATAAATATACTAAAAATTGTTTCATATATACATAAGCTGATAAATAGATATGGTCTGATCGGTTTCAGTTTCAATTTTTCGAATTAAAATTGGTTGAACATGGCGAAATCGGCAAAAATTGTAAAAGGAGAAAAAATCGGACAAGAACCGACTTGAAACCAATCAAATTCAAGTTGGCTCGGACCAGAACCGACTTGAAACCAACAAAATTCGAGTTGGGCCAGTAGTAATAGCATCAATTATGGCATGAGATCTTGGCAAAGCTAAATGGGGTCACAATGTTTGTACCCAAAAATTTGGTTAATGGCAGTAAAATGGGAAAAGAACAAGTATTACAATCCAACATCCTTAAGGATTTGGTGGAGATTGCCGGTTCAAACCGTTTCTTTTTGTTGACTTATCCACCACAATTTTTCGCTTTGCTTTTTAGCCTTTGCCTTTTCCCTCCCTAATTGGCGGGGGCCACGTTACCGTTATGATTAATCTCCCTCCACTTAAAATATAAATCTTGTTGTCAACATTAAATTACCTATGTGCCCCTCAATGTTCACAAATTTCAAAATGGTCCCTGTATTGATGCTTAAAATACTCCCCGGCCCTGTTTCGGTTTTGACACGGATTCTTAATGTGCACTTAAATTATAGTAAGTATTATATGTTATTTCATTTATATTATAATATTTTTAAACTAATGAAAATATAATAATTTCCATTTATTTTAATTTTTTCTATCTTATTTGTTATTTAGGAAACTAATGAAGTGTTAATTATTTTTTTAAGAGGGTGTTTGATTCAGTTGATTCATAATCTACAGTCGATTTGTAAATATTTAGTAAGTTTTTTAATTAATTTATTTAAATATTATTTTATCTAGACTCCATTAATCTCGAAAAAAATGACATGTTAATAAAATTTTAAAATTAATATTTTTATAATTATTTTATTTATAGTTATTTAAAAATAATAATTCTTATTAAAGTAGTTTAATATTTTTCTATAACTAAAGTAGTTTAATATTTTTTTAATGCGTGTAATTTAAAATTCTGTCATTTTTAAAGAAATGGATGAAACAAAGAGAATAATATATTTGCAAATATAGATGCACATTAAATATGACATAATAAGAAACTATAAATATTATTCTTTTAAAAAAAAAAGAAATACTATAATTCGAAGGAAATAAGAAAAATAAATTTATTTTTTGGCATTAAAGAGAACAGTATAGTTGCCAATATAGATGAACATTAAATATGGCATAATGAGAAACTACAAATATTACTTTAAAAAAATAAAACAAGAAAAATAAAATTATCTTTTTGAAATTAAGAAACATAGTCTTTTTATCCATGTTGGTTGGAATGAAATGATTAAGGCTACTTCTCCTTAACTAAAGGTTTTGAGTTCAAGTTTTAAATATCAGAGTTGTCATGCTAGGAGAATCGCATCCTATATGGACCCTACAATACTCGAGTCCGAAGTAGTCGAAGTCCAATGGACTTTCGGATACGGGTTGTATAAATCCAAAATAAGAAGCAAAACGGTTTTCCATTTTTTATTTACTTTCTTAGAAAACAATCAATTATGTATATTTTATTAGTTCACAAAATTAATCTGAAAAAAAAAACTGAATTTTATTTATTTGTATTATTTAATTATGAAATTATAAAGGCCCTCCAAAATTCTTTAAACCAATTACATGCCTACTTTTTTAAGGACTTCCTTTCATTTCTTTTTTCTCTTTGTTCTTTTGACTTTTTGCTACTGTTCCTAATACAGAAGAATAATAAAAGAAACATTTTCCATACCAAACAACATGGAACTGATTAAGGACACAGTTGTCAATTTATTTTCTGTATTCAAACTTCCCTCCACCCAAAGTAGTGTCACAATCAAGCATCAACAAACACTTGACTTATAATTTTGTTATCTTGCATGCATGACTACAAACTCATCAAACATAATTTAAATTCAAAAACTATATTTTATATGGATATATGTTGTTCTTATGGCACAATCAAATTCAAAATGGTCCAATGGCTAAAGAGCATAAATTCCCTATTCTTCTAGGCATGTTTGTATCCATTCCAACCACTAAAGCCACCAATTTCTCTTCATATAAATATGTTGAAAAGACTTGAACATACCCTTCCTTTTCTTGGTAATTACTACCATACCAGTTTATGTAAAGAAAACTAGTACTTCACTAGTGTAATTATTGAAAATTACTAAAAAGGGACCAGAAATATTTTCACTATGCTCGCTATATGGTCCATGAAAAAAATTTGCATTATATTCCTTTCTTATTTCTAAATAAAATAATTTTTAATTATTAATATTAATTTAATTTTTTCTATATGATGTTATTTGAAAATATAATTATTTCTTTTTCTTATAATCCAACACAATTCGCAAGGCATTAAAAGACGAAGTAGTATTTTATAACATTATTTAAAAATAATAAAATTATTTAATAAAATGATAAATTATATCTTATTGAGAAATGCTGAAAAATTGGGATGCTAAAATATGTCTTCTTAAGTATTATGTGAAATTTTTCATAAGATAAGTGATAGCAAAAATCATGCATGGTATGATCTATATAAAAAAAATTGCATACACATTATTAATATATTTTTCAATAGTAATAATAATTTTAAGAATTAGCTAATTATATTGAAATAAAAATTAAATATTTTTTATTTTTTATTTATGATTTATTATAAATAATTATTTATTTATTTGATATATGTTTGATAATTTTTCCTCCGACCAGGATAAAAGATCTCATTGAAGCAGCTAATCCCATGCATACTGTTTGTACATCTAGTCGCACAAATTGCATAGTATCATAAACAGCTATTCCGGGTATTACCCATCCGCCAGGAGAGTTTATAAACAAATACAAATCTTTTGTCTCGCTCCCTATACTGAGATATATCATAAGACCAATAAGTTGATTCGAGATTTGGCTATCAACACCTTGACCTAAAAAAAGTAATCTTTCTCGATAAAGTCGGTTGATTAGGATAAAATTCTATCCTCTAGAAACCGTACATGCGCCTTTTCATGCATACGGTTCAACACAAATTGCAAAAATAAAAAAAGAATCAATGTGTAGATTCCACCCCTCCTTTTTTTGATAGTTTGATAGTGAGTACTTTTTCACTTTTTTATTCTAATTCTAATCTAATTTTAATAAAGGGGCTTTCCTTCCATTTTTCAAGAAAGATGAGTTTTGACGTGTTTACCTATAAAAAAAAAAATGCATTAAACTTATCAAACAAACTTCTCATTCATGTATTCTTTCATCGAGATTCAACTCAAATCACAATGGCATTTTCTTGTTCCTGAATGGGCTTCTTCCATTTTTTTAGGTTTGTGCTCTACTCCGAGTAAAGATCTACCCGATTTTTATTTGCACATATAGGGCAAATGCCCCAATACCGCGTCTTTTTCTTTTTGTTATAACTTCTTTTTTTATTTAATTCCTAATTGATTTCACGTCTTCTGCCAAATATTTGACGTATTCATTTTTCATTTTAT